>VZTT01027235.1:3976-40270 GCA_013400855.1 Buphagus erythrorhynchus | reverse complement strand
ATGAGGAGAATGCATCAGAAAATAAAAACTTTTAAAATAAAAACAATATGACCAGATCTTCCAGAGTTGCTTCAGCTGCCTGGTTAATATAAGAGCATTTCTTAGGTATATTGGTAAATATAATCTCAGAACCCACATTTGATTCTTCTGATATGTTAATTTATAGTTAGGCAAAGTATGATGATCTTTACATGAAAGTATGTGGTACTCTCTGGCTTTCAGTATCTCTATTCTTGTAACAATATCTTATGGCTAAATTGGGCAAAGCAAGTAGGAGAGCAGAGTAATTCTTTGTAACAGTTAATGTTTCAGTTTTTTGTTTTGTCTTTTTACCTAATTGAACTGCATGGGGTACCTCTGCTTAAAAGCAGCATGTCAGTTCTGAGACAAGTATTTTTACAGGACTCCACTCAGACTCCTGGAGGTATTTTGCTATTGCTTGTGCCAAAGTACATACAGGTCCTAAGATTAAAGGGAAAAAATGTGCATTTATTATGAGAATACATAACCTCTGAAATAGTTTAAGCTGTGACAACATACCTTCTTCAGCAAAGCTTAAGTGCAGCAAAGAGGCTAAGGAAACAACCCAAGAGTTTATTCAGACCTTTAAATATAAAACAAATTGAAAGAATATTCTAGTTACTTTTCTCTCCGAATTCCTTCTTTGTCAAAATGTGACTGCCTCAGTGCTTTGGACCCTCCTGTGACATAAATGGAGTTGGAAATCTGGGAGTCATTGTCTCCCCAAATTTAACTTTATTTCAGCGCCACTGAGTCAGTGAAGAAAGAGAAGGGGGCACTCTTGCTGATTTATGTCTAAGGGGTGTCTGGCCTTCGCTGAAAACAGCAGCCGGTAATTTTTCCTGAGGAATGGGTTAATTGCATTACCAATTTATTTAATTCTAATTAAGATACAAGGGCTCTGATCAAAAGTTACTTTCAGGATGATTTTGGATGTATTGCTAAGGAAACTTTCTTGTCTGCCCATCCAGGAGTCACTTTGGCAGTCACACTGACACCACCCAAGACTTCTGTTGTTGAGATGGAACCTCCTTCACATCTGGTGGCTCCAGTGAGCCCTGTTTGACTCTCTACATACCCAACACTCACACAGTCAGACCAAGTTTCCTCACTGACTTGACCTCAGGTTTCCCGTAGCAGAATCTCATGCCTGTATCCTTAAAATAATTTAATTATTGTGCAACAACAGAGTAATGGCTCTGGCTGGGAGCCCCTGCCAGGGGACCCTGACCAAAAGACTTTGCAACCTAAGCCACAAAAGTCTGGAGTCCTCGGCCCCTGCCATGTCTCTGAGTGTTGGTCCCCTGGCTGCAGGTTCCCATGTCCTTTGTTTTGCAAAGGCTCAGCAATTCAAGGCCTCTTGCATCAGGCTCCTGCCACCCAGAGCTCAACCTGCAGCTCCACTGCAGCTGCATCCAGAGCTACCTGCACTGGATGTATTCCTCAACAATATTTCACTGTAGCTGAGAGTGAAAGGTGCTCAGTGTATGTTTGTGTTCTGTGCGACAGAGTAATACAAGAATAAATTTATGATTTTGATTTCCACAGGAGCAGTGTCAGGAGGCTTCAACTTTCAGGTGACAGATGGTTTGAACTTTGCACCCTGGAAGATTTTTAGCATCATAGCTCAGACGCTGGTCATTAGCCTTGAAATGAACAAAGGGCTCGGAGTCTTTCCAGGTCTGTTTTTTGAGATGATCATGATTGAAAATACCCACTTGGAAATATTGCCTTGTATAGAGTTATTTATCAGATACGTAACGATTAACTGTAGCTAGGAACATTTATGTGTGTTTTTAAAAAAAGGGTTAATGTTTGCTCAAACAGTGTATTGCTTTTTAGCTTTGTAGGTATTTTTGATATGTGCATGCTTGGAGTCATAGAAACTGGCAGTGAAATGTTCAAGTACAATGTGATAATAACACTGTCTGCCTTAAGCTCTGGATATTTCCTATTCAGGTTTGTTTAAAATCTCTGTAGTCCATTCAGATATTTAGAGATGTCTTAGGTGGTTGTGATTGTGCCTTGTAAAAGCAATAGAGGAGTGAAGCTGGTGTCCATGAGATTCTGAAGAGCACATGCAAGTTTTCCAGATTTCTAGTTCACTATTCTTTTGTTTAAAATGAGTTATAGACAGAAGCACAGACTCACTGAAGAATCAGAAAGACTGAAAACTGTGATTCATATTTGTACATTTGTAGCTAGTTGGTTCAGCAGCTGAGTATTTTTTTAATGAAATCATACCATTGAAGGAGTTGATGTGCTAAGAGGTCTCACCAGAGCCATTTACTCCTTTGCACTGGCAAAAGTAATCCCTCATTGAGTTAGGAATCTAACATTTATTGCAGGATTAAATGAGAAATAAAGATTAGTTTTCTCTCAGCAATATCTTGCATCACTCTTCTGTTTGTGCTGTTTTCTTCTTTTTTATTCTCTGAATCTGATCTGTAGAATCAGAAAGATACTAAGAATTGGCAGAGTTCTAGAGGTTGTAATCTGTGCTTTGATTTATTAATTGGATATGGAGGAGGAACACTTTGTCTTCTTAAACTTCCTGAATATAAGTTGCATAAACAAAGGTTTGCAACAAAAGCCACTTAAACACAGGCAACAAAAAATGAGATTGTAGCAGCATGATCTTCTAATTCAGTCACTATAAATGGGATTCACATAAATCCACTTACAAAGCTTATTAACCTGCAGTTTTGGTGTGTAAGGTTGCCTTGGGCCCTGGGATTTACTGGAATTCTATCTTAAGCCAATGATAATTGTAAGAAAAGTATGCCTAATACTTCCATAGAAGGCAAAGTCTCTAGACTGTCAGTCAGTTCTTCAGTTTACAAAATACAGTATTTCTTTCATCACTGCAAACTATTCATCCAGGATTGCAGTTTTTTTCCTGAATTCTTACTTACTTTGGGTTAGCAAAATTCCTTTTAGATGTTATAAAGTGTTACTAGCTTTTTAAAATGTTCTCTTTAGAGTATTTTTAGAGACATTCTGGACCTGTATGGCTTTCAGCTGTACTTTGCTATCATGAAATTACTTTTAAAACAATGATGATGCCAAATGGTTAATATATATAAAAGCAACAGCCAGTGTCCTGTTAAATTTATAGCACTACAAAAAAAGGTTAATTTTTAGCCAGCTTGAGAAATCTTTTCTCTGGGGTAGTAAAAATTACATTTATTGTGAAGAATTTACCATGTCTTCATGACTGGGTGTAAACTATTCTCCAAAGCATATTGTTCTGAAATTTTATAAGAGCATGAACTGCTGTCTTCTTTTGTGTTGGGTATACCAGATCTGTTTACATAATTTTTAGATTTTTTTTCTGTTTTAACAGAAGCTTGTTTTATTCAGCATACTCAGAAAATTGACTGCTTTCTACTGTATGCTAGATATGTGCTATGAGAGGATTTGCTTCTTCAGGAAGGCAATTGCTCAAACAAGAAATGAGCTGAGTTTCTCTGAGGAGAGTAATCCTGACTTGTAGTTAATTGGAAGCAGAGCTTGTCTAATCAGTCTTTAGATGAGATGATTTATAACTGTTTAGCAGTGATAGGGGGAATGCTCATGCCAAAGCATTTTCCAGATCTTAAATGTAGACAGTAAAAATATGTAACAAAATTATTATGCACCAACATTATGTTGTTGCACTCTACTTGAATTGATTAGCTTGGCCCTACTCAGTGTCACCTGTTCATGTTTTGTGTTTTCCTCCCCTCTCTGTTCCTGTCCCCTGTGTTTGGGTGGGGTTTTTGTGACTTCTTCTGTGACTGGGAGCACACAGGCAGTGTTGTCACTTCATTTTCCTTCACCCAGTCTTCTGGCTGGCAAATAACCTTCCTCTCCCTGTTGAGGTGTCAGACCAGGGAAGGTTCTCAGCTGTCAGGTGAGAAGGATAAGGTTATGTTTGCGGAGGATGCCATTTTACAGAAAAGCATGACAGACTTTGTTGTCTTTGTCTCTAGACTATATTTCAGCCTGTGGTGTTCAGTGTGTGAGGTCAGGTCTGTTAGGAATCGAGGGGTTTTGGGACAAATATCCTTGCTCCCCATGGCCCTGCTCTGTGATGGCAGTGGTGTGATACCCTGGTATGGTCATGGAAAATTGGGGCAGTAACTTCAATCACTACAGTGATTGACCATGTTTTAGAGTTACTCTGTCCTACTCTGTTAAGGTAATAAAGCCTGATATGCATAACTAGCAGGTTATTGATAAATAACTGCACTTGCAGATTTATATAGTGTGATTAACTGTTGTGCTAAGTTGTACATTTGTGACTACATCTGCTGTGCGCACAAGGTCATGAATCCCTCCCTTCCTGCCACAGAAGAAAGGGAAAATAAGGGAGAGGAGCAGGAGGGAGACTTCTTGAATTAGATATTGTCTGGGAGTATTTTTCTCAGCCTGAGAGGCTTCTTCACTTTTCAAAGCAGTATGGACACAGAGAGACATGGGAAGGTAAAAATGGGAAAACAAGTAGAGACAGAAGATCAAAGTAGTTGTTATTTGAACTAGAGCACAAACAGATGTGAACAAGCAGACTCCTGGTATTATTAATGGCTTTCAAAGCATCCCTATTCTTCACTGTCCTCACCATATTTTTTTCTTCTGAATATTTTAGCATACATATATATATATACATATATATATATGTATAATATATGTGTTATTTTGTTTTATTCTTGTATGAAATGGATTGATAATTCAGACTTCAAGTATATGTACTACCATATAGTCTTTGAAATTATGTATTAAAACCTATAAAAGCTTGTTGCTCAAGGAGAAGAGAAAATCTGAAAATAGAGGCAGAAGTGGGGTACAGGGGGAATAGGATGATAGGAATCTTGCTCCTCTAAAATTATCATTGAACATAAGTTTTAGTTTGCTGATTGTGTACCTTGAAACTGCATCAAAAGGAAGCCAATGGTGTTTTTTTTTTTTTTTTTTTTTTTTTTTTTTTTTTTTTTTTTTTTAGAANTTTGTTTGTTTGTTTGTTTGTTTGCTTTTGGAAATGACTAGCTGTTAGGAAATTACAGCCCCAGCTGTGTCAAAAATTGTCTTGGTTTGGCTAATGCCAGAAAGCTCTTTATAAGCTTTAAGCCAGAAGGTAGTAACCTTAGTAAGGTTAGTGTGGTGCTATGTATTAAAAGGATTTTGTTACCACTGAGTCTCCATCTATCTTAATAAATAATACATTATTTCAGTTCAGGCTGTTACTTCTGTTATATGGTGTTCTTCCTAGTTTGTTTAATTCAGTATTTATGTTTTAATTGTGTTTAATTTCATATTGTTAAAGTGTACTTTTGTTAATGACTGATTTTGGTTTATGCGTTCACTAGAAACTTTGCCGTGTTGAGGCTTCTCTCGGTCAAATCATCTATGTTTTCTGTGGCAACTGGGAATACCAAAAACATTGCAGTTTGAATTTGGTTCTAGATATGTGATGTAGAAACAGAACTTCTTATACATGCTCTATTCTACACTTCATGTAGTTTTTGCAGAAGCCAGTCTTTAGCGATTACAGGTGCTGAAGAGAACTGTATTTTTTGCATTTTTAAAACAAGGGTGCATCCTACTAATGGGCTTTTTAATTGAAAAAGCTGTGGAGGGGTTGTAACCAGAAGGTAACTAGAAAATGAGTAACCCTGCTGGTCTTATAAAATGTTACTAAAATGCTAAATAGAATACCTGGGTGAGAGTGTGAGCTGTGCATACAAAACTTTGGCTTTTAGATAAAAATGCTGTTGTAAATCTTCTTCCTATACTTGACATTTTTTAGGTTCCAGGAAACCTATTTCACAACATGATCTGAAAGCTGTAACCAATGATGTGACCAGTGCAGGAAACAGAACTATAACTTTTGTGATTGTAACTTCCCCAAAACTTGGAAGGCTGATCAGAGTAGATTCTGATGATACCACTCAGGAAATCTTCAGTTTTACGCAGTCTATGGTAAGCATTTACTTTGTAACAACTAGTGGAAGAGTAGATTTTTACTTCAGAGGGTGTCTCAAATGCTCATTCTTCATGTGATCCGTTTATATCTGTTAAGTAACCACACATATGTGACCCATCAGTGCAATCACCTAGATTTGCTATGTCATTAAATATCTGGCATCTAGTAATGAGCACAAGAGGAGCCTTTGTTCCCCTCTGCTTGGATACTAGCAAGGTCTTGGCAATTCCCTCTGTTTTGCTTGTAACACTATTTGTCAAGAAGAGCTGTTCTGGTGCCATTACCCAGCAGTCAGAGATTGGAAGCTTTTAGTTTTTGGCAGGAGGCGCAACCTTTTTCTCTATGAAAAGTCCAAGTATCAGATTCATTTCAGCTGTACACAGTCCTCATGGATGTCCCCAAAATGACTTTTATTGACTGAATTGGCTGTGGTACTAAGTGTTTGAAGCATCTTAACTGTGATACAGGTTCTCTCACTGGATGACTAAAACGTGGCAGCTTATGTAACTTGATGGAAAAATTATTTTGCAAAAGGAATTACTTGTCTGTGTGCAGAATCTGAATATAACTATCTTCAGCGTGCATTAAGCAATTCTCAGAAAATTGAAGTGAGGGAGATAAAAGGGGGTCAGTCTTCTGACTTTGCTCATGGGAAAACATATGTTTACAGATTTAAAATTTAGCTATTTGATTTAGCATATGAAGGAATAAGAAAATCTGTTGGCCAGAATTTGAAACTTGGACAGTAAAATCTGGGAAAAGGATCGACATTTTTATTTGCTGTCATCAGACTTTGAAATAACCTGACCAAGGACAGTTGTAGAATGGGTCTTCACCTTGACTTTATAAATCAAGACGAACACAAAGGGGTTCTCATAAAAAGTATGTTGTAATTCCATTATGTTATTGGTCTTGATCAAAAATTGCTGAGTTTTGTCTTGTTTTATGAAAGAGATTAATTATATAATGACACTGCACCCTTCTGATCCCAAAATGTGTGATTTTTATGAGTATTAGATAAAACAGTTAAGCATATTAGACAGAAGATATTTCTGCTAAGGTTTTGAAGTGTCACTCTTTTTGGCTATGTCACTCATATGGATATGACCATTATGTGTGTTTATTGGATAGTACCATGTCAAAACATGTCACTTATTCTCTGCAGCTTTAGTTTTTACTAATGTATAGCTAACTTTCCTTTTAACTTTGTAAACTGTGTAAGGTTTTGGAGTGAAATTATATGTATGCTTTTCTTGTCTGTTGGAGATATTTTTATTGGCCATTTTAATTTCAAACAAGGAGAGCTAGATGACTTCTTTCAGGTGGAATTCAAGTATCCAAACAAGCTTGCTATTTATTTTGGTAAAGAATGAGATATAAGGGAGAGAAAAGGGATGCTAAATAAACTTTCAGTCCAGTGTGTTGTAATCACAGGGAGTTAAATATGAGTGAAGAAAACTGCATTTATGTTACAAACATTGTATATTTTCCATGTAATGGAGACTAAAGCATTTAGTTTCTGTTTGGTAATAATCTTGTAAAACTGATCTGGATTGAAAAAAAAGTGCATTGCTGTAGGTCTGTGAGCTTTCATTGACTTAATTCTGTGTTGAGGAACTTGAAATTTCACTTTGGAAAAGTAGTTGTTCCTTTTGCTGGGGTGCTGAACTCTTCTGTATGCCCTGTGGTTTATTGCTTAGCTGCCAAAGAAAAAAAATCAACAAAAAAACCCCAGAAATTACTATTGTGTTCCAAGACATTTTTCTTGAACAGATGTTGCTCAGCTAATATAAGAAAATTATTTGCACATTACACACTCTTGAGTAACACAGGAGTTTTTCAACATGATGTTTGATTTTTGTTTTTCTCTGCAGTACTTTCTGTGATATCTTAGAAGTATTTTCATCTTGCAGCAAGCCACAGCTTCTTCATTATATAGAGTCAGTGCAGAAGTAAACACAGAAATTGTCACCAATTCCATTCTATTTTTAGCCTAGACATTAGAATGGATTTGCAGTCAAAAAACCCCAAAACAACCAACAACAATCAATTAAGATTGACACTAAACACCGCTAAATTTAAAGGATGTGTATTGTGCCTGTATTTGTTACAAAACTTTGCTGTCCTCTGCTTGAAGTCCTAGAGAGGTTTTGGAAAGTTACCCTGAACTAACATATCCTTTGCTATTAATTTTTTTTGTTTGTCCTATAATAGCCATTAAGAATTAAATCAGTATAGGGAAAGCAGAAACCTGAAGATATGCATAAAGGATTTTATCACATCAATCTAAATTTTTTAGAGAGAAACTGGGATGGTTTTGAGGCTGCTGAGAAAACTGGCCTTGAAAGCCCAAATTGCCTAGTGATCTCAGTGGGGGCTATTGCAGTAATTTCAGGATCCAATCTCTCTGTATTCACACATCAGATTCTCTCCTTCTAAAATGCTTCATCTATGATAACAGCAGGGGGGTTTTGTTTTCTTTTTTCACATCTTTCAAGCATATGTGTACTAATGAGTCCCTTCAAGGTGTTTGCAGGTTGTGAGGAGTGTGTTAAAATTATAAATTTAAAACCAGCACCATCTCAGACAGAGCTCTCTGGCAATTGCAAACTAACGTGCAGGTTGGGTCAGTGGTTGCCTGGAAACTTGCCAAGGATTTAATAGGTGTAACTGTCATCTCTCCAGGCTAGCGAGTGAATTACCAAGCAGATCAGATGCTGAATCTACTGGATAAGATTCAGTAAGTGCTCTAGTCTCGCTGTCATTAGAAATTCTATTACAGTTCCAATGTATTATAGTATTGATCTTAAGATTGAGGTATAGTTCCAGTTGATGAGAAATAATCTAAAAATACTGCCTTTTGCTTTGGGTTCTGAAGAGATAAATAGTTTTATTTTGTATGTGCATTTGTTTCTCTGGATATTTACTGCAGTATCTTGCGATATTTTGAAGCTTGATTACTCACAGTAGACTGATTAGATTCCTTGAATATGATGATCTGCAAGGTCGGTGCAGGCAGAGATAGGACAAGCCAGATTCCTACTTGTCTTTTAGGAATCCCTGTCTTGCTGCGATGTAGAAATTCTCCACTGCATAGTTCCATCAATGTTTTGCTTATGAGAGTAAATATCAGCCGTCACTATACTTCCTTCTGATTTTCTTATTCTCTTACCAAGTATCTTTTGCTATTTGCAGGAAACAGCTGCATCAAAATCCTTCTCAAGCCTTCAGCCTTTCATGTGCTTTTTCAGGACAAGTAATCCAGTCCTTCTGGTGTCCTTACAAAGAAAAACGCTAGACATTGATACCCTGATTTACTAAAAATACAGTCCATCTGAGCTTGTGATCACCATTGCTAGTTTGAGATATTTTGTCAATGTTATATATCTCTCTGCTCTTCATATAAGGCTTTTACTAAGCATTCATGCCCAGTAACATTTCACTTACTTTCAGGTGTTTATCTGGCAACACAGAGTCCATCTTAAGAGAAGGAGAAATGCAGAATAATCTCAGTGTACATACAGGCTGGATTGATGGGCCAGGGCCAATGGTGTGAGGTTGAACAAGGCCAAGTGCCAGGTCCTGCCCTTGGGTCACAACAGCCCCAGGCAGTGCCACAGGCTGGGACAGAGTGGCTGGAAAGGACCTGGGGGTGCTGGTGACAGCAGCTGAACATGAGCCAGGGTGTGCCCAGGTGGCCAAGAAGGCCAATGGCATCCTGGCCTGGATCAGCAATAGTGTGGCCAGCAGGAGCAGGGCAGGGATTGTCCCCCTGTCCTGGGCACTGCTGAGGCCACACCTCGAGTGCTGTGTCCAGTTCTGGGCCCTCCCTGCAAGAAAGGCCCTGAGGGGCTGGAGTGAGTCCAGAGAAGGGAACGGAGCTGGGGCAGGGTCTGGAGCACCAGTGCTGTGAGGAGCAGCTGAGGGAGCTGGGGGTGTTTATCCTGCAGAAAAGGAGGCTCAGGGGACACCTTAGCACTCTCCACACCTGCCTGGAAGGAGAGTGTGGTCAGGTGGGTGTTGGCCTCTGTGACAAGTAGTAGTAAGACAGAACATGGCCTCAATCTGTGCCAGGGGAGGTTTAAAGGGAATAGTAGAACAAACTTTCTTCACGTGAAACATTGTATCAGATTGCCCAGAAAAGTGGTTGAATCACCAGCATGGATATTTGAAAAGACTTGTAAATGTGGCACTTGGGATGTGGTTTAGGGGTGGACTTGACAGCTGTGGGTTAACAGTTGGGTTTGACTTCTGTGATTCTGTATACACTGTGCATGGACTAAGGTACAAAGGTCTCTTTGAACAATGTTCTCAATATATTTTTTCTGTCCTTAACACTCTTCTGTTTCTAATCACCTTGCTCTTACATGTATGTCTTCTCTTTACCTGGAACAGGTTGATGAAGGTGTGATCATGTATGAACATTTACATGCTGAGTCAGCTGACTGGAGTGCAGAAGATTTCTTTACATTTACTGTCTCCTCTCCACCATCAGTTCTGGATATCCAGATGTTCCATGTTGTCATTTCATATGAAATTAACAGGCATGATCAGAATAGTCGTCTTCTAGCAAATACAGGTAAAAATGCTTCAGTGTTTGACCTCAAAATCGTTTTGGATCTGTCAGAGGTTCATTGAAGAATGGAGAAAAAATAAAAATATCTTTCTCTTCAGTAAGCAGTGACCAGAATACTTCTGAGACAGAGAGTGCTGTAGAGTAGTAGCTTGGAAAGCTGTGTTCACTGCACCCTTAGAAATGAGATAGCTACATATGTTTGATGCTTCCTATGCTGTAGAAGATATTTTGTTTTCTCTAATGGTAGGTGAAAAACACTATCAGAAGCTTTGAGATACTGGTATTTCTTTAATCTTAGTATATGCATCAGTCAGAAATCTTGTCTCATATCTGATTGTATTTTAAAAGTAATGGTAATATATTTTTAGCCATGACATAGAAATCAAGGATACCACAAAAGAGAAAATTTTTTGAGCATCATCAGTGTTTGATATATTCTGAAATAGTGCAGCTATAAAATGTTCAGTTTCTAAGATTCTCTTTTTATTTCTGCCAGGTGCCACAGTCCAGGAAGGAGGTAGAGTATTAATCAACAAAACAAATTTAGATGCTTCAAACCTATTGATTAAGCTACCTGATGTACAGCGCTCCATGTATGAAGTCTGGTATCAGGTTCTATCTTTACCCCAACATGGCATGATTGTTGTTGGAGAACGAAATGTTACCAAAGAAATGCCTAACTTCTCCCAGTACGTACTGGACAAATTTGGAATTATGTACATACATGATAATTCTGAATCTCTAAATGACAATTTCACATTTGCTGTTTGGTTAAACCTGAAGAGCAAGCCTGTTACAAAGCCCCATAGTGAAGTTTTAGAGGAGATGTTTAATATCACTGTTTTCCCAGTGAATGACCAGTCTCCAGAACTGAAGACTAAAAGACTGCACTTGAAAGTCCTGCAGGGAGATGTGTCAATGCTGGGGGCAGAGAATCTGAAAGTTGAAGACTTAGATAATGACCCAGCTGAGCTGAAATACACCGTTGTTAGCAACCCCAATAATGGTTACTTAGCAATGAAAAGCAATCTCAGTGTCTCTATAAAAGATTTCACGCAAGCTGATGTTGATGGTGGTAAAGTCTGGTTTGTACAGGATGGAAGTTCATCTTCTGGAGTGTTTTATTTCAGTGTGACTGATGGTAAACATCGCCCTTTATACAAACTGTTTAGTCTTGAAGTCGTACCAATTGCTCTTGTCCTAGTCAACCTTACCAATGTTGCGCTGCCACAGGGCCAGACATCTGTCACTATTACTGATGTTCAGCTTTCAGCTGTCACAAATGGAAAAAGCACTAATATTATGTATGAAATAACTCAGCCACTCAAATATGGGCACCTCATGATTGGAAATGAGCAGGTTACTAAATTTGAGCAGGCAGATTTATACTCAGGAAGGCTCTCTTACCACCTGACAAATCTCACTGCTTCCAGCGAAGTACTGGAGTTTATGCTTTTTACTGCAGAAGGCAATCTAACAGGACAAGTGCTGAACATCACAGCCAAGCCTTTAGTACAAATTGCATCTGACCTGCAGATTTCAAATCAAGCAGCTTATAAACTTGGAAGCAGTGACCTGGATGCTTCTGAGCTAGCCAATTTGACAAACAGTAATCCTAGATTTGAAGTGATAGTGCCCCCCTCTCACGGAAGGATAGTAAAGAAAAGGTTTGTGAATGATGCAGTGTATGAAGATATTCAGATGTTCACTCAGACTGACATTGATAATGGTGTTTTGCTTCTAGACGTAGACACAAATATGACAGGCATCGATCTGTTGAATGACTCGTTTACATTTATGCTCAGGGCAGATGCTGTGCAGCCTGCTATTGGCTGTTTTCAGTATTCCATTGTGCCACACAGTCCTCCTCTTGTGCAGGGTTTTACAACAGAAGTGCCTTTTGTAACCAGCACGACCACTTTCAAGGCTCACTCTACCTCAAAGGATGAGGCACCAACCTTCTTACAGAATGAAGAGCCTGCAATAGCACCACAGAATACTGAACCAGCTATGTGGCCAGGGCAGAATCACTGGGGAAACCTACATGAAGAAGGTCCATTGCTAAATCAGGCAGTAGGAACAAGTGTATCTGTGGAGTTGAAGATTACAAACCAGGCTAATGGCAGGAGTTCCAGAGAGCAGGCAGGTGAAAGCAACTCTTGGTACATCATTATCCCCCTGGTCCTGGTGTCTGTGCTACTCATTGCTGCTGTTACTTCTGTGTGCATTTTGTTCATGTGTCAGAAGAAAGAGAAGACAAAGCCTTTAGTCAAAAGTCAAACAGATACAATCCTCAGTAGTGGGGATCGATGTCTGGAACGGAGCTTGACTGTGCCCACTGTCACAGTGACTCCTCTCCTGAAGGGGACTGAGAGAAGTACAGCCTCAACATTTGTGGCAGTAAAACATGAGCAGCTGCGTCCTACAGTGGTTTCTCCAACTACAGAAAGGTGTCTGAAAACCATCTTTTTAAATCTTGATCCTGAAATGATCCAATATTGTCGAAAAACAAACCCAACTTTGAAGCACAATCAGTATTGGGTATAGTTACACCAGTTTTGGTCATGCTAATTGATGTAGTATAGAAAAGTGAATATATGTTGTTGACGTATAATTTGTTCTTTCTTACACTCATTTTTTATAGGTCAAATAATGATGAAAAGTGAAATGATGAAATGTGTGTTAGATGAAATATAAATACCTCTGAAATAATAATAATAATAAGAATCCTACTGATTACAGTGGCCATAATAGAAGATTTGGTATGGCAGTTGGTATGTCAGCAAAATTTCACTTAATTCAGTGGGGAGTTTGGCCTCATGGACTTCGAGTGCACCCCATGTATGCAGTACTTTTTATTTCCCATGACAGGTAAAATAGAATGTTCTGTCATGGATTATATATTTTTAATAGAATTGTTGGTTTGGTTTTTTTAAAACTAATTTTGCTATGAAAGTCTTTTATTCCTTCTGAATCACTACTTCTCTTTCAAGAACTTCAAATTGTTTCAATAAGTATTTTTCCATGGTGCTAATTTCAATAATGTAATTTTGACATGAAGGCTGTTCAGAGGCCAATACTAAAGAATATTTTGGCAGGTCACTGAACTGGATATCCAGAATTCAACAGCAACAAAAGTACAGCAGTGAATAAGAATTCTGGTGGAATACTGTGAGATGTTGTTTGCTCTTTGGGTTTCTTTTTTCCTTATTTAATACTGAACTCTAACCTTTAGGGTCTGAAAATTGGTAAAATATATCCTTTACCTCTACTCATATGGCAAAAACTTGACTATCTGTCAGTCAGCCTGTCTGCTTAATTACTTTTAGGCTTAAATTATGTCTGGATGGGCATAAAATTTCCTGCTCTTGAGAAAGGGGTAAATTCTGCTTTCAGTGAAGCAAACACAACTTTCTCTGGAGTCTATGTACTCAAGCAGATGGCAGTAGAATCAAGTCCTGAGGCTGCATACTGTCATCAGTCCTGAAGGTGCTGACAGCAGCAATCTTGCCGTTTAATATGTATCCTCTTCTGAAGTTTCTCAGTTCACCCTTCATCTTTCAGAACACTTAACAAATATGCCTTACATACTAGAACAACTATGTCTTATATACTACTACCAAGTACTACATATTCCAGCTTTGCTCTGGTGATAAAATGTGCAATAATTTCTATGCAGAGGTAATATTGCACTATTTTTGGAAATCCAAGCTCAGTAGTGATGTGTAGTCTCCAGTTAAGGCCCAATTTTATTTTCACTGAGAACAAATAATAAAATTCCTGTTGACTACAGGGAATGAACTGACTTCAAGGAAATGGCACTGTGATCATACCCAATCTCTTGTTAACAGTAAACTTCTCATCTATTTTTCAGCTTTAAATTGCTACAGCTTCCATCCAGCCTCTTTGTAAAAACACTGTTCTCGGCAGTCTCAGCACTGCACCCACTCAGTAAATACTGGAATACCATTTTGATTTAGGTCTAATTTTATTTAGGTACTGCCATTTTCGCTTTTGTAGAATGGTTTTACTGACCATTACCATTTACTGATCCTTGGTGCTATTAATTTCACACTACTTTGTTTTGGATTTTTTTTTTAAAATGATTGATGATTAAGTGTGTTTCTGTCATTTATAGATTGCAGTTTTGGGAAATTTTCACCCTCAAGGAGGGCCAGATGTAGTCTGTACCTACTGCTGTGTTCTGGGAGCTGAACACAAGAGCAGTGGGGGTAGTCCTCATGTTTACCACCTCTGACATGTTTGTGGTGCATTTTTTAGAGTCCACTTCAAGAAGAGTAGTCCCTGTCAGTAGAAAATATGCAAGCCACGTCTTCAGCTGGTCAAGTTACCAGAGTACTAGAGACTGAGGATATGAACCCTTCATACACTCAAACTAAAATATATTAGAACCTTGTCACACAGTTTTTACATTTGTCAGTACTGTGTCTTCCCTGATGCCAGTGTGTGAGTTCAAGTGTGTGGTCAGAATGAATGGCTCTGGGTGTTCAGATGGATCACTGTAGGTCTGTGTGGTGGATCTTTTCTGCTTTCACAAAGGAGGTCTGGGACTGTTGTGAGTGCCTCTGAGCCACAGAGGTGGCGTTGCCAGCCACTACAGGGACACCCTTGCACCCTTTGTGGAAGTACAGCTGTATGTCTCTTGCCATTTCCTGGGACCCCTTCTATCAACAAACACTAAGCAAACACCAGCTTCCTCCAGATCCCTGCTGTCAGATGCAGCCTGCCTCCAGTGCCTTCTAGACAGAAGCAGCAGCCTGATCCCTTTACACCTTCTCCAGGCCACGCTCCAAGGAGGAGTAACGAATTTTAATTTGAGCACTTTCCTGACACATGGAGAAGTCTGCATCGCATTTTTCTAGCTCTGAGACCTTCCTGTTAACAGCAAAAGACATGCTCATGCTCCAAATCCTACCAAGCAGTTTCCCTACAGTTTGATACCAAAATAGTACACTGCTTAAAACAACTGGAGTCTGGTGACAAAATCCACAGTCAGCTTGTGAGAGAGTGAACAAATATACAGAAATGAAATGTGTTCTTTCTGAGGTTTTCCTAAGTGTTTTAGTGTAAAGACAGGTATGCCTAAATTTGTGGTGTTCAGCATGCGGTGGAAATGGAGCATAGGGCATATGTAGTGCTGGTGACGTAAAAAATGAGACCATGACATAATAGTAAAAAAAAACTGCAGTGCAGTCATAACTCCACAATTGAATGGGCATTCATGAGTTCAAGCATTTGCATGCTAGGAGAAAAAAGTACTCCATAAGAACATCAGAAAAGGTGGTAGAATTTGTGCTGGCTCTTTTGGCTTTAGCATAAGGGGCTGAAATCTTGCTCTATTTCCAAAATGGTTTTGGTTGACAACAGATGTTCATTTCAAGTAGATTAGCCATTATGGGATTGTATGTTTGCATTTTGCTCAATTTTTAAAGCATTGAGGGGTTGGGTTTTTTTCAGTTTTGTTTTTGTTTTTATAATTGAAATCAGCCTTTAAACCTAATTAATCAGGGAAGTGTTTCAGCATTCAGTTTTCTTCCTCAGTTTTTGCTGCTGTGAGACAACTGTGCCAAAGTGCCTGCCATATTATGGAATGTTTTGATGAAAACTTTATATTACTGTAAGTTTATTGTTTTTACTGTAAGTAATCAGTGATTACTTGGTTTAATGCAAAATGCAGGGGCAGTATTGTAACTGATAACTACATATGAACTTAGCTTTAAAATCCCACCCTGAATCCTTAGTGAAAAACCCCCAAAATTAAGAACTCTGATTATGTTAAACTTCCCCTGTGGACAGTGCAGAATAGTCTTTGGCAGACAATGGTTTGTCTTGTTCATACACAGATATTTAATATAGATAAGTCTGCTCTGGCTTAGCTAGTCCAGGTTTGAGATGATAAAAACTAGCCAGGATGTGTCTCATACTAGGTTTTCTACATTGCAATCAATCTAGAAAATGCAAAAAATCACACTCCATTTTGTGCTTATGGATTCTTTTGAGATTCTAGGAACACACATATTTTATGGTCAGAATCTGGCTTGAATATTTTGGTTGTTTCCCATGGCCTTGAAGTTGTGTGTTTTATTTAATGAAGATGGGGTTTCTGAAGGATTCCCCTTTTTACCAAATGGAGTTCTAAACTGCAACATGAAAGTGCCTTGAAAACATATATTAAATCAATAAACTTTTTATTTATAATCCATGCACTTAATGTTTTTGTGCTTTCTTTAAAGATTGTGAAGTGCAGAGACACAAGAGAATCCCATTGTCAGTAACAGCATTCTTCTGAGTTTACTAATGTTGTATTTTTTAAATTGCTTATGTGCTGGGGTGGCTGTTATGCTGTGCCTGGTGCAGCTCAGTGTGTGTGTCTGGAAAAGGAGAGACATCTCATTGTGCACCTAATCTGGCCATGGGATTGCAGGAATGTAACATAAAAATAAATGCCTTAATTTGAACTTGCTCAAATGGACTGCACTGGGTTTATTTCAGAAAGATTTTCTGTTATTTAACTGCACCTGATTTTTAAATATCAAGTTCTTAAATACATTAATGTTAATACATTAGTGCTGTTTCTTCTTTGATTTTCATCTTGATCAAAAGTACCCCCTTACTCCAGCCTCACACCAAATGCAAAGTTCAACCTGTTTTTTTTTTTTTCTCAATCAGAACTTAACTGCTTTGTAGTTGTTCCTGTAAACTGAGGTAAGGAACTTCCTCTTGAGACATCAGAAACTCTGCTGGCCCTGGGGAGCAGCTTCCCATACACCATGATTCGGTGCCCTGTACACAGAAATCTTTCAGCAGTAGTGAGTTGTGTCCCACTCCTACACCTCAGAAAATACTGGTTTGTAAAGAAGAGAAAATAGGACAGAAATGGTGATAAACTCTTCACATTTTCCTTTTATTAAAATATGGGTGAGGACCACCTACAACTTTTGCTGCAGTAGCCTTTGCTGCCTTCTACAATTCCAAATTCAGCAGAAAGTCTACTTACGTGGACTCCAATCTGCTTTGCACTACTTTTTTCAAGTCAGTCCCTGTGATGCTATGTTGAAGTACATTCTGTGAATATTTTTAAACAGGCTGAAAATAATTGTCCTGGCATATTCAGTGGAAACTGTATTAATTTATCTTCACTCATTTCAAGCTAAATAATTCCTGCCAGAGTTTGCATATCCCAAATGCAGTCCCGGAACAAAATGTTCTTTCATTGCAACTGGTGAAATCTATATTTTCACATCTGTTTGTAGGGAGATTCTGCATGGTGAAATGCTTGCTTTACGTGATCATTTCCTCATTTTCAGTCTTGCTGCTTGGTTACTTCTGTGGGAATGCTTTATACATGCTGGTAGGCACTGCTAGATATGAAGTTACTTGCAGACTGAGGTTTTAGCTGCAAAACATTTGCATGGCTTCACAGTGAGAGGGGCATTAGTTTACATAAATTTGTTGGGGAAAAACAAAGGAGGAGCAGATTGAGCGTTGGGATGGGAGTGTCAGAACTCGCATGCAAGAATATAGGCAATAGATCAGAATAGTTTATGCAATGTAAAATTGTGACTGATCACAGTGATCTACTCCAGCTCATACACTTTGTCTTGCATAGGTACAAGATGTGGTGGATGAAAGCACATTGGTGAGGAAAATCTTGAGAGACTGAAAAATGACTAATCAAGAGCTTGCATTTCATATACAAATATAGACATTCAAGTTAATGAAATTTAATCTCTAAGGGAGAGGCATGTAGGAAGTTGTTTTGAGACATGCAAAGCCTCTAGGAAGCTGCTTTGCTGGCAGTGAGTTCTGAGGAAGGGGTTGGTTAGAGAAGCAGGGGGAGATAGGAGGATTACAGAGGCAAGCTTTCTGGGATTAGGTAGAGTTTCAAAAAATGAGAAAGTCATTTGGAAGCAGACCCATGGGTTTGTTTGAAAGGCAGAGGTAATGTGCTGGGCTATGCCTTAAGTAAGCAGGCTATGATCCACCACACTGCCTGGGAAGAGAAAGTGTCAAGATGTGTTTTGCTCCTACTAGAACAGAAGGTCTTTCTCAGAGAGGGGTGTCAAGACCTAGAAGCTCAGTTTGCCTTTTCTTTTGTTTCCCTCTGCAGCTGACAAGAGCTATTAGAAATAAATCGTCTATGGCATGAACATTTTGAATTTTGACTTAAGAAGGTTCTTTCAAGAAGTCCAGTTGTGGAGTTCATCAGATCAGATCACTAAAATCCTTCTTTAAATAACCACCATCCAGACTGGCCAAATTAAGTTGCCTAAGGTGTAATTCAGATGTTAAATCTCTTGGCATGAATATTATCTTAAAAATAGAGTTGCAGTGTTCCTAGTGTCTTGGTCAAAGTGCAGAAAGGAACAGGATGAACTTGTTTTGGATTTTGGCTGATTGTACTAATTGAGTGGTAAATCTAGCAATCTGCAGATACTGGAAGGTATTTGTAAGTAGGGCAGCATAGGTCTTGATTTTGAGCACTGAGCTAGCTACACAGACAAAAATGGACCTGAGCTTAATCCTTGAAAGAAATGAATGTATCTGGAGAGCTGATGCCATTTACACATGGTTGCACAAAACACTGTTGAAAAGCAGCACTAGGATAAGATTAGATCAGGTGTAGAAGTAAGCAGAAGTAGGATTAATCAACTAGAACAAACAACTGCCTTCTTCATTGACTGAGTGAGACATCGACTGTATCACTCAATCTGTATTAGCCATCTAAAGTCCCGTATGCTTCTAGGAATGATGCAATATAATCAGTGAGTGCCCATTTTCCTTCCTGAAATCACATTGTTTCTGGTTGCGGCACTTAGGTTCATTTAGTCTTCCCTATGGTGCTGATTTCTGGGATTCAGAGACATCTCCTTGGTTCTGAGCGTGGGATCTGCCCTCAGAAGACAAGTACTTACGTGTGCCGTTCAGAAGCAAGGAGAAGATAATGGTCACCACTGATCTCTGTAATGGCCTACTCTAATCTGAACCCACAGTTTAAACTTAAAGGCATTTTAAACCCATTCCCATTTCATTGGTTCTCCAAAAAGCCTGGAAGGCTGTAGAAGGGTGGGGTCACGTTGCTTCTCCGCGACTCTGCAGCTCAGGAAGCAGCATCTTGTACTCAACACGGAGCTCAGCTTGTGCTGTGCTTGGCACACCTTGGACATTTAGCAGCAGCCTATTTCACGTCTCACTAGGCTGCTGCACAGAAAGCGAGATCCTTCACGGCCCAGCGTCTCTGCGCTCCTCCCGCTGTCAGAGAGGTCCTCTCCTGCACCTTCCGTGCAGCTGCAGAAGGAGTTGCTCTCGGGGGCTGTCAGGCAGTGGAGCCCTGATCTAGTTTCACAGGTGCCCTATTGCTGCCCTGCTGGGGGGTTCTCAGGCTGGCAGCTGTGAGCAGGGGGCAGTACTTTGCTAAGAAACATGTAAGTACATGTTCTGCTTTAGAGTTGTAACTTCCTTAAAAACAAACAAACAAACAAAACGAAACAGAAAAGCCTTTAATTTTTTAAGAAACACAATCACAGAAGAATATATAAGCACATACAAAAATCAGACCCTCTGTGAGATACTGGAATAGTTGTAAACAGTAGATCTCCTCCCAGGCCCTGGAGTTACAGTCTGTATAGGATAGATGTACATACAGTTTTGCCCATTACCTCAGTGATAGTTTAAGTTATTCTCCATTGTGGGTGGTGTCATTTTCCTTAACAAGTCTGACTGCCTAGGAATTCACCTGTCTCTGTTAAGGAACTGTGGTTTAATTGCTCATTGGCCACAAGGCACCAATACATGTTTATTTTATGGGAAAGTTCAATGAGAGATGTTCCTGTGCATAGATCTTGGAACACAAAGTTTCTAGTACTTCAAGTGTTTGAAAGTCCTTGTAGTCCAGACTTCTTGGAGCTGATCAGTGTATTTCAAGGAATAGCATGGCTGCCATTGGCAGCTTGTCCAACTTTTACTGCTTTGGAAAAAAAAACCAACCCTGCTACACTGTAGAATGATTTGAAATAAATAGCAAAATTTATTTTGTCTTCACACTCTTTTCTGGTATGCAAGACATGGACCTGTTTATTTCTTAGCTATTGATATAATAAACAAAATAAAGCAAAAATGATGAAGCCAGTTGTTTGTTCAGCCAATGCAGAGTCCACTGAGACTGAGTGCCTTTCTTTAGCAAGTGCAGAGCAGCTGTAACTGGAAATGTGTTTGGATAAATTTAGATAAATGTGTGGGTAAATCATCCAACAGGTTATACTGACAGCATGTGCTTAAGAAATGCTTAAGGTGGATCCAGCAATTATCTCAAAAAGGTGCTTTATTTTCTTGTTTACAATTTCTCTAGAGGAATAGAAGTTGTTGTTTTCCTATTGGGAGATATTTATATTTATGAAGTATTTCGCTGAGCTCAACTTTTTGTCCCATGCTAGAATAGATGACATAAGTGACTAATAGCTTCCGCACAAGCATGTGATATGGAAAGAGGGAGATGCCTGACTCAAAGTCTCTGCAAACTGCCTTTGAAGGTTCCACAGACACAGGAAATGGCATGACCTCTCTTGTTTTTAGGGCAGACAAACAGGACTCCTACATTCTTTGAAAATAAAGTGGACGCTGGAAACATGGATAGTTACACAGCAAATTTGTAACCTCTCTGGTTGGAAGTGACTCCTCTGTATCAATTTGCTCCTTCAAACCTGGCTTGAGGGATCTCACAGGGAGGTGTAATGGGAGCAAGCACTGTTGGCACTAGGGTGTTGCTCAGCCTGTGAAATCTCGTGGGTTGGCCATAGCCACTGATAAAAAGGGAGAACATCAAGTGAGCTCTTTCACTCTGAGGTTAAAGAACAAGGAATCGCCATATCTGCATACTGGTGACATACACCAGCATTCACCAAACCTTCAACACTCCAGTAGGAGCCCTGACAGTGACTGGTTTCACTGGAAGATGCTGAAATCAGAATGGCCTTTCTTCGAGCTTGCCTGTCATTTACACTCTGCTGAGTGATGGTGTAGAGAGCCTGGGCTGGCAGTTCAAGTGATCCAGCTTCAGCCTACATCTTGCCACTATGTTTTCAAATCCCATATACTCTGGGAAGGTCTTGGTGTGGTTAGGTTAAGGATGGTGATTGGGGCATTCATGTAATATTGGGGAAATCCAGATTTAAACCTTCTGTCTCTGACTGAGAAAATATCCCCTTCCACTCCCAGAAGAGAGTCCAAACCTGTGAGCCATAGAGGCTCTTTGCAAAAATACTGAGGGAGCAAGAGGACACTCAATCATTTTGGGTGCTCTCCAGAGAACCAGGGTAAAGACTTCAGTAAGTCGGGTGAATGTTCTTTTTTTTCCATTACTATTGTGCGAAAAGCAAGGGAAAATATGTTTTGCTGTGGAGGATCCTCCAGAGCCTTCTGAGGAGAACTGCTGAGCTGGCTTAGCTATTAGCTGAGTCACTGACTAGTGACTGACTGCTGGCAGTCACTAGGTGAATACAGACTGGCTCTGTCCTGCAGCCCACAGCTGGGAACCAACCTCTCTTTCATGACACAGACCTTGTTCCCTTTGTTTGGCACAGGCAGCTCCAGGCCCGTATCAGTAGCTACTGTGAAAATTTTTTTCAGGTATCTAATGCTCTGTGTCTAACACACTACCCTGCTTCTTTTATTTGTAATTTTATTTGCAAATTTTTTTGAAAGCCACTGACTCACAGCATGTTTTTGTCTAAGTAGTCAGGTATTCTGCAACAAAGGCATTGCATACGTTTTCTTCTCCAGACAACTACCTCTAGATGTATGTTAATACCAAGGGTTTTTCTTTTCCAATTGTTTTACCACTTCTTTTTTGTTGTTATTTTCAGTTCTCACATAAATGGTCCCACAGAAATCATATCATCACGCTTTCCTGCAGCCCTAGGCAAAGCAAGTTTCTGACATCTTACTGCCACACAGCAGTTACCCGACAGGCACATTTTCCCATAGCTTTTGCAACAATGCTTACTTGGTTTTCAAGTTTTGATGGGTTATATTCAACTATGCCTTCTTTGTCTTGGCAGATTGTTTTCCAATTGCTGTTCCATCTTCTACAATTTTCTCTAACATCCAATAAATGGGCCTAGCTGGCAGCAGATGTGATTTCACCGTGACAGTCTCTTTCTCAGATGAGTTCAACACAAAATCACACTCTTAGACCCCTGCTGTTTTGGAACCATGTTGCAAGAAGTTATTTTGACTTGCTTTTAAAAATGCAGCAGCCTTCACAGAACACTGGCCAAACTTGCTGCAGAATGAACTTTTATCAAATGCTGCTTTTTGAGTGTGGGAATAATAATATAAGGGTGCAAAATCCCTTTTGACATCCTATCAGGTTTCTCAGGTCAGTGTATTTCAAAACCTGGTTCTGTACTTATCTGAAAGCAATACAAAGAGCTACACATGTCTAAGCTATTAATAAGTTAGGGGCAATATTGGCACAAAGAAAGGCCCCTCATCAAGTGTAAATAAAAATGACTTTTTATTGGAAGCTGATATAAAATTTAATCAGCTCAAATATTTCATTCTGCACAGTGATCTTCTACATATAGTAAGGATGGTGTGATGTGATGACTATGCATTGGGAAAAGCTGGCATAACAGGTGTGTTTGTATAATGCTGTTGTCTCTTCATTGAGTTTTTAGTTTTTTGGATTTAAGGGAATTTCCCAGTGTCTTCTCTCTGTGCTGGTGCTCATTATAGTGAAATAACTAACCAAAGCCACTGGTCATCTGGTATTGAGTCCAAAATTTATCAGTGATTCTCCCTTCCTTTTTCTGATTAACAAGGTGGTCATTTCTTTAATAGAAATTGGTGGAAGATGAGGACCAGCAGGATGAATAGCTTCCTGTGTTTCTGTGCTCTGTAGGCTCTGGTTCTGCCTTTCCTCAGGTTCACCTTCAGCTCCTTCCCCAAGATCTTACAAAGAAAATGTTCAGTGTTTCCTGCTGCTGATCCAGAGCGACATGTGTAGGCTCTGCAGAGGGATCAGGACAGGCTGGATCATGGCTGAGGCCAACGGTGTGAGGTTGAACAAGGCCAAGTGCCAGGTCCTGCCCTTGGGTCACAACAGCCCCAGGCAGTGCCACAGGCTGGGACAGAGTGGCTGGAAAGGACCTGGGGGTGCTGGTGACAGCAGCTGAACATGAGCCAGGGTGTGCCCAGGTGGCCAAGAAGGCCAATGGCATCCTGGCCTGGATCAGCAATAGTGTGGCCAGCAGGAGCAGGGCAGGGATTGTCCCCCTGTCCTGGGCACTGCTGAGGCCACACCTCGAGTGCTGTGTCCAGTTCTGGGCCCTCCCTGCAAGAAAGGCCCTGAGGGGCTGGAGTGAGTCCAGAGAAGGGAACGGAGCTGGGGCAGGGTCTGGAGCACCAGTGCTGTGAGGAGCAGCTGAGGGAGCTGGGGGTGTTTATCCTGCAGAAAAGGAGGCTCAGGGTGACATTATCACTCTCCACACCTGCCTGGAAGGAGAGTGGGGCCAGGTGGGGTTGGTCTCTTCTCCCAGGCAACCAGTGATAGGATGAGAGGACATAACCTCAACCTGTGCCAGGGTAATTTCAGGTTGAACATCAAGAAAAACTTCTTCATGGAAATGGTTGTTAAACATTGGAATGGACTATCCAGAAATGTGGTGGAATCACTGTCCTTGGATGTGTTCAACAAATGACTGGATGTGGCACTTAATCCCACTCTCTAGTTGCCAAGGTGTGATCAGTCAAAGGTATGCTTGGAGATTTTTTCCAGCCTTAATAATTCTATGATTTTGTGGTTCTGTGATTCTGTGTCTTGACAAACCAGCCAAAATGTGCCTACACACTGGCCAGATGGCTGCTGCTGCTTCAAATAGAGCCATTGAGTTGGATCTGTCTTTGACTCACCATGATACTAAATTTGGCTTCTTTCCTCTTTTAGGCTGCTAATTTTCCAATGAACTTGTAATAACTTAGCATCTTTGAGAATGTTGCACCTCTCAAACTTGGCTCAAGTTGAATGTTGCACTGAAGTTGGAGCTGGGAGGCAGACAGGCAGATGGCATGGTTGTACACACGTGGTTCCTATGGAAAAACAAGCTGGAAAGGAAGAAATACAATTCAAAGTTCAGGGAATTTTACAGTGCTTCATATATTGAAAGAATGAAATGTAAAACAGCTATACAGAAGGAACCTAGTAACATGATATTTTTGTGGATAATTGAAGAGTGAGGAATTGTGTTTTAAGACATGTTCTGTGACTATCAAAGATAGATGTTATTAACACACTGCTACAGCTTTCCCTCCCTTTCTTCTTCCTGTAGTACTCTTAGTTATTTGTTTGTGGGTTTTTTTCTCCCCCTTCTGACTCCATTTTTCCTTTTCTGTACTTTGGTTGCAAGAGGAGAGTGGACTTTGGAAAGACTTTCAAATGCATTCACACATAATTATATCTGAGGAAAAAGATAAAAAAAGACAAAATGGAGTTTTTCCTCTTCTTAGAAATCAGTGACATTGAATAGGACCTGTACATGAATGCAGATGACAGTAGAAAACCTGATCAGTTTAACCTGATCTGCAGCCTGGTGTTTTAGACCAAAGAGGATAATCTTTGACTCTAGTAACTTAAGAAATATTATCTCGATGCAGCACTGATGGGAGCAAAATGAAACAGATTTTTTGATGCTGATGTCCATGTTAGCAAAAGTAGTTGAAATAGAAAAGGAACCTAAACAAGAGTGTTATGGTGAGGAGAGATATTTGAGGAAATCCAATGTCTCCCTCTTGTGAGAAGATTATTAAGTCATAAATATTTTGCTTTACAAGAAAATGACCAAGATCTGTCTCGATGATGGCTTGTGGTAGGTTAACAAGTAACCAAGGTAACAAAAAATAGAAAATATTTCTGGTGCACAGCTTAAGTATATACATGGGAACATAACTTACTGTTTATTTGGAATTCTTCAAATTAAGCCTTCAAATGAAGCCTTTCTTGAATATGAAGATCCAAAGACATTCACAGGCTTAATCAGACATAAAGTCTGAAAAATTATTAACTCAAGGACAGAGTAAAGTGTTGTCAAGCTGAAGTGCTGTGCTGAAAGAATGAAGTAAAAATGAATGTCAGCAACCAAGCAAAGAGAACTACTCACCTAATCTCCTCGAGGAAGGGGGAAATGAATGCCTGGCCTACCCTGATGCCTGAGTACATCCTCATGGGCATAGCACATGGATTCTCCCCTTACTCGCCTCTACTTTCTCCCATCCCAACAATCTTCTGTTCCTGGGTCCAGTGAGGGCAGGTATTGCCTGCCTGAACACATGGACTTCTGCAGTGGTGGGACGATCATTCAGGTCTTGACCATTTCACATTTTGCTCTGACAAATAGGCTGGTGTTGAATGTTCTCCTAAAATAACAGAGCTGTAGTATGCTCTTTATCTCTTTGATTCATTCTATGGGATAAGTATTCTGCCAGGCATTTTGGAGTCTAATCAAAGCCCCTTTCAATTTAAATATTGGTCCCAGTGCACTCAGTCTCTGTCATGGAAATTGTTTTTCTCAAAGATTAGTGAAGTTTTGGTTTGTGAAGGAAGTTAAAGGCTTGGAAGGAAAGAACAAAACTGTAAGGGTTGCCCTGTACTTCCTTAGGATTTTGTTAACTGATACTCTCATTTGGAAGAGTCAGGTAACCACCTGGCTCACTGGGTGCCTGTGCAAAGCCCAGCAAAGACATCCTCACCGTGCTGTTCTCCCTGAGCACAGCAGCTCTCCTACTGACTAATGCAGAGAGCTTTAGGTCATTCCCCAAGTTTAAACAGAAGAAATCCATTCCTTTACGACAGAAAATGACATTAGCATGAGAATGAGCCTATCTATCTCAATGAACAAGGCAAGGAAGTGTCTACGACACTGAAGAAAAGTATTCTACATGTTTTGTCCTGCATTTTTACCCTATGTATACAGTTCCCGTTCTTAGAAAAATGAATAAAAGACATTTCTCACTCTGTTTTTAAATTCCTAAAAGGCATTTTTATTATATAACACCTAGCTGCTGTTTAGTGTCCTTAATGAAATAGGGACAGTAGTCTAAACAGGCATCCAAAGAACAGGTATCCGTATCAGTGGAAATTACCAAAGTAATTGATAAAGAGGCCAGAATCTCTGGGGATATGCAGGGTAAGGAACCTTTCCTTAATGAACTTTTTTAGACTGTTAAACTGTGTAAGGTTTCTGGCTGGGGTTGTGGTTTTTTGGCTTTGTTTTTTCTCAGGCAAAAATGTTGTGGAACACCCTGATGCCAAGTTTTTGATATTGCTGTATTTCTAGTCATAGAATGGCTTAGGCTGAAAGGGGCCCTAAAGTTTCCTAGTTGCACTGCCCCTGCCATGGGCTGGGACACCTTTCACCAGCTGCTCAGAGCCCCACATGGTGGATGCTGTATGCCTGTCCTGAGCATCTTAATCAGGAAATAAATGTTTGTGTTAAATTAAAGGATGGAAAATACAAATAAACCCAAGATGATTCATTTTTAGAATTATAATAGCTAAACTGTTAGGACGAAAACAATGAAAATTATTGCAATATTAAAAAAACCCAAAATGAGCAGGTATACTATTAATTGCAGCTCAAGAAGTAAATGACATGAGCCTTTCCCATTATAAAAATATGTAGTATCTTAAAAGCATGATATATCAGCAAAATAAATAAAATCAGGTTTCAGAAAATTCTTTAAACATTTAAATTGCAAATTAAAAACAAAAATTATTTTGAGCAAGAACAGATTTGTAGTGGGTTTTCTGTCACTGAGTGGAATTTAAATTAGATTAAATAATTCAGTAGTTGTATGCTTTTTAAGGCCATTAGATGATTATACCATCTCAGCAGAAGCCTGTTTGCCAATCAATTTGAAGGACTCCTAATGGGTTGTTTTAAAATGTTCCAAATTATTTGGGTTACATTAGTAATGGCAAGAACAATGTATTTGAGGTACATATTCAAAGCAGAGAATTTATATATTTGGGGAATTATAGCAGGTGTAAGGACCTTAATTATACTAATAACTTGAAAATATTTTTGAGTGTGACTTTTAGCTTTCAAATGTTAAAGGCAGACAAGCTTTCCCCACCCAACTTCACAATGAATAAAGAATGACACATACTTGTGGTTAGTTATGCCTGAGATCTCTCTCTTGAAACAAATCCCTTTTATTACCCAGAATTTACTGCTGGTCACTCACTTTGCAGGAAAACATAAGCTTTTGTTTAATTTCTGCTTACTTCAGTTGAGTTGATACACTAGTGACTTCCTAAACAAAAGGTACATTTTGTATTCCTGTATTGATTAGAAGAGCAGAGGATTCAAGGATTCAAACTTAGCAGCAGTCAGGAACATTAAGATAAGCAGTTGAAATTTTGTCTATGTGCTCCTCATATTTCAGTTCAATTATTTCCACAATTTTTACATCATATGCAAAATGTGTAGATCTGTAATTTATCTGTGACCACTTGCTCTGAATAGGAGGAAGTAGATAATAAGAGGTAGCTAAATATGCCTATCAAGATTTTAGAAATCCTGATTTCTCATAATTCACACTGATTTAGTCAGTCTTTAGGTGAAGTTCATTTGTATGGACACATCTTCAATGCCTAAAAATTAAGATCATCAGAAAACAATGGCTAAATGAACACCTACACCTTGTCTTTTGTTTGTCCCCAAAAAATTTCTTAACTCTGAATGATAATCATCTTCTTCACTGACTTGACACAATTACTTACATATTAATGTTTTTAAATGTATTTTTAGATGTTTATTTTGATTAAAAATATTCAGCCATATTACAGTCTCAGAAAAGGAGGAGAGCATGGAAGGTTAATTGCTGCTAATAGGAGAGCATAAGAATGGGAGATCTGAAAGTGGTCTGAAAACCGAGGTCCTGCAAGGGCTTAGCAGCAGTCTGGGTGCAAGACAGGGGCACAGGCTCAGCTGTACTCCTTTTGCAGCTGTGCTCTCACTTCCACTCATGCAAACCGCCCCAGTGGGCAGCTGGCAGAAGGTCCATGCCCTGCAGTGCCATCCACCCCCTCCTTTCCCAGCACAGTGGGAATAGCCCACCTGTCATACAACAAGGGTATGAGGTCCCACACCTGCTCACATATTTTTCCATCCCTCTCCTTGCCTTGCTCATCCTGCTCAAATCCTGCTTTCTCCTGCTTGCTTTATGCCATAGAGCCCTTGCCTACAATTTTAATTACCTTTAGTTGAATTTAACTGGTTCAATCCTCTGTATATCCACCTACTGCTACTTCCACTAGTGACTCTTTCAATGTGTGGTGGAGTAGTGCTGTAGTCTGATAGGCCACTCATTGTCCAGAATTTTCAATACCGAGAGAATTCCTGAATACAGGATTAATGTCTCCTCAAGGGCATTAAAAGTGTAATAATGGTAGCAACTGGAGGCAGAGATACCCACATCTGTCTGAATCTGTCCTAGTGGCAGTTCTCAGCAGTTCCCATTCCTTGTAATGAATCTGTTCACAAGGTACAACCATGCTACAGGCTCAACATGTTCTTTTTCATGTGTTTGTGGAAAAAGCTATTTTTTGTGTGCTGACAACAAAAAAACATTTTGCCTGACTATCATAAGGTCTTTCAAAGCAAAACAAGCAAAAAAAAATGGTGGTACTAATGTGCATAAAACTTGTGTGACTTTGCTTACAGTGTGTCTAAGATTCAGGTTTTCTTAGTACCTCCATTATGTCAACATTTCCTGGTTGCAATAGTCATGGGTTTCTCTTTCACTGAAACATGACGAGTTGAGCAATTGGGCTCTTGTGGGGCAGTCTGGAAAGCTGATGCTACAAACTACACTAAATCCACAATTGCAGATTCCCTCTGTCCTTCACTTCTGCACTACTTTGTTTTCCCTTTGTTCCATGGGCACCTATGCTTTCCAATTTTATTTTTCACTGGTCTGATGAAGAAACAAAAAAATGAAAGAGAAATAAAGGGGGGGAAATGTATAGTAGGAAAAGTAATTGTCCCAGTGTTTAAATAACAAGGCAGCCTCAAAGTGTGCAAAGAATGAAGTAGTCCTTATCTATTATTATTTTAAGTTATTTATTTATATAGGACTCTTGCTGCTTAGAGGGATGATATACTGATTAAAGATGACCATCTGCATGATATTCACTTTTTCTGAAATTTGTATTCTTTTGCTTTATTCTGACATAACAAGTTGATAACATGACAGTTTGCAGAGCTGTTGCTGCAATTATATCTGAAGAGCAAAATTGAGAAAAAATGCAGCCAGTTTTTACGAGTGGTTATTTTCATATGTGGTTTGTTGATAAAAATACCAACAATAAAACTTCTACTGGCTTATTTGGACTGAGTTCCTATTGCTGGTGTTTGTTCTCTCTTCCCATCCAGGAAGATTTTTAAAATTTCATTCCAAAAGCACAAGAACTTGTCAATGTTTCTTTTTTTTTTTTTTCCCAAGGACAAGTTCCATTTTCCTGTGTTAGCTGTCCAGAAGGATGTGTACTGGGGCTACCAAGTCCCACCTGTGCAGTTATCAGTTCCACTGGAAGGTACTCATGGAGAGACAAGATCTCACATCATCAGCCTCAGAAGGAAGATGGAAAATTTTGATTTAACCTAAGGTCAAGTCAGGAGTCTTGCAGACAGCGAGGCATTGCTATTATGGGTTTTAACCTGCTCTGCTGGGCGTACTCTGGGGTAGATTTAGGCACCATAGTATGATCTGTAGGTACCAGCTGTTGTAATAACGAAATCCAAAGATCACAATTAGTGAATCATTGAAGTAAGAGTTCCATTTATGGATTACATCTATGCTTGTATATCAATCATAACAGATTTTTAATGGCACTGAGGCCAATCCTCTTAAAATCTGAGCTCACGGCTTGTTAACCCCGCTTACATTTCTAAACATGATGGCCACAACTGGAAATTACCATATCTAGGAGATTTTGGGAGTCTATTTGTGTTTTTGGCCCAAAACTACACTTAAGGTGGTCCTAATGACCTAACACCGTTGAGTGTCACTGCCTAGGCAAATCCCACAGCACTGTTCAATTCCTTAGCACTGCCCTCCTTGGCATGACTGTATTCCCTGAGCTTCAGTGCAGTGCTAACCCCCAGCACGCAGTGGTGCAGCTTGTGGCAGCACCACGTTACATCACTCTTTTGGGCATTTCAATTCCTGGACCTTATGTTGAAAGAAGTACATAAGCCCCGAAATATTAAGCCTCTTTGAAAGAGAGATTTTTCTCCTGAGCACTGGAAGAGTCCACTGGAGGAAATGACTACACAGGTACAGCAGTGTCCTATGCCTTGCAGCTGTATATTCCATGGTTCCAGAACTGTTATGTGAAAAATAACCCCACTTCCTGTTGGACTGCAAAGTCCCCAGAAAGATTTCCACATATCAAATCAATCTGGGACACAATTCACCATCAGAAAGTGTAAAGACTGTTTACATGAGCAAAATACGGTGACAAAATGCTTAAACTGATAGTGGATGATAAGAGAATATAGAATCCCTGTGACCTCACTGTCATATATAGCTTCCATCAATGAGTTGTGTTAGCCAATCTTTCAAAAATACGTGTGTTCATATGTATTGTTTGGCTTCCTGATTCTCTTTGCACTGAATTATTCTGCAGAACATGAAGGGAATGGCTTTTGTACTTGTTATGTTTATGAAACAGGCCATTAGTAGGCAGGTATGCTCTAGAGGATGTTGTGTGTGAAGGAAACAGGAGAGAAATGAGTGGTCAGAGTGATTTTCATGACCTCAGCATTGAGGAAGACAAGAAGTGGCTTACACCCTGTTTGTGAAAAGTATTACATCTGAGGGGAAACTGGGTCCTGTGAAACTACTTGTTTTTATGGAAAAAAGAAAAACCAGCTGACTGAAAACAAACAGGAATTTAAGATTATGACCCCAGACATTCAGAATCTGATGCAAAGTGCTGAGTGAGTTTGAAAAGATTTCTTCACCAGCAAACAGGAACTTAGTTCTGATGTATTTTTAAAAGAAATGTCAAAATCCTTGGGATTTTTCTCCTGAGAGAAAGGTCTGATCCTGCAATTACCAACCATCCCAACTGCTGCTGAGACTACCTACCTCAAGTTCAGTTTCTCAGCAAGGTGCACTTTAACCTGGCAAACTGAGTATTAAAAACTGGGTTTTTTAGAGTAATTTTACTCATCTGGAAGAGAATTGACAGGTGACTCCTGGAAGAAACAAGGAAAGGTTGATCTTCTATTTGCACAGAACTGAACTGGATGACTGAGTACCTCTCTACTATGATCTAACAGTCCTGCTCATACAAATGAGGACCCACATTTAAAATGAAGAACTGAAGACAGTCCTTCACTTCCTAGGAATTCTGATTGTTTCACCTCAGTGAAAGAAACCTGATTTATACACATTCAGTTCCTGATTCCATACTGGCTACTCTGTCCTTAATTGTGGGGAGAATTTTAAAAGTATGTTTTAAATATTCAGAACTCGTATTGCTAATGATTGCATCATTTTAGTGTGATTAGGAGTCTAGGAGACGTATCTGGACAGCCTGATTCAATGGTTTAAAGTTATTTAATGGAGGTGGATGAATTATTAATTCTGAGTAATTAATCTGACCAACATGGAAATTTCTCTGTGTAGAAATAATACATTAAAATAAATAGTTATTGTTATTGCTATTATTTTTATTATTGCTATTATTGTTATTATTGTTATTTTTAAAAGGCTTAGAATTTGGCCTTACATACATTAGACATTTCAAAAAGTGTGAAAAAAAGATCTTTTTTATCAGATTGGCTGCCTAAATTGATTTTTCTTCCTTCTTCTTTTTGTTATGATATTTTAAGGTAGTGTGAACTACCTTAAAGGGAAGAAAAGGGGAAAAAAACCTCTGGGACTCCCAATGTGAAAGAAAGAAGTGAGAGAACACAAAAGTTCCTCATGCAGATGTTCGGTCATGAGAGTTTGTGCTGGTTTATGCATTAACAGTTAAAACATAGGGAAGGCATCAATTTCCGTGTGCAGTTGCATATAGTGAGCAATGTTTAACAAAAGCACAGTGCACCCTGTTCTGCTTCTCTGCAGAGAATATGGTAGTATTGAATTAACTGATAAATCAGTTCCTTATTGTCTTTTATAAAACTGGGGCTGTCTTTGGAAAAAATTAGGTGTTTAAAAAGTTCTATCTGAAACGGCACAAATTGATTCTATTTTATTCTTTCTTCAGCAGATGCCACCAGTATTTTCCACTGCATGGAAAAATACAGGTCATTTAGAGGGAATTTAAAGCTGCTGGCAATTGGCTTGCCTTCCTGTTGCTGCTTTTGAACCTCATAGTAATAGTCTACAGATCATAAATTAAAAATGCAAACCAGGAGAGAGCATTGTAAAATGCTTTAAAATTACTTCAGTCATTTCACCAGTAGGATATAATGCCTGAGTTACTTAAAATGAGGAAAAGAATGCTCACTGTGTCATACTCGTTACCAGTAAAGCTATGGTGCTAATCCAGGAAAACTGAAATATTCACACTGAATGATACTGGAAGGGTTATGTTTCTGCCTTGACATTGCATAAAATAACCACCAATGGTGATTATTCCTCCAAGACTCCACTGTAAACCTTATACTGGATCACTACACTTAAAAGTCAGGTCATGATCTGCATGTCCGAAATAAAAGTATTTTCAGCTGTTGCTGGTACTCCACAATCTTGCTCATGTTTCTTTACATCTGTGCTCTCCTGGGACTATTTTCATTACACACAATAATCCAATTAATCCATTACCTGGACTTAACCTTTATCAAGACAAAGTGACATATCAACTTACAAGCATTACACAAATTGACAAAGCAGAGGGTGCCATTTGAACATTGATATTCCTCTGAAGTCAGGTTAGTTCTAAAATTCACAAGGCCTTTCTTAGTGTTTCCTTCTGAATAAACAGATTTATTCGTAGAAAAATATGTTGTATGTGCCAGAGATATAGTATGTTCTAAAATAAGATGTTCTTGGATAAGAGTTTTAAGAAATTTGTAGGTGTAGTTCCCACAAATAGTTAAAAAATAGTGCTCCTTCTTCCATGTCATTACCAATTTATCAAAGTATCCTGTGCACACTGAATCCACAGACATGATTTACAAGCCTATGAAGACTGGGATAATTCCAGTGGCAATTGTAGAAAGTAGATTTGTAACAAGTGCCAAGATGCAAAGGTCCATCTACCCCATTACCCTATGTCCACCAGTGGCAAATAGTGGATCCTAATCATGAGAGGATGCACACATAATATTTGCTCATGTGCTCCTAATACCTATGGTGGCTTTCTTCCTCTGCTTCTATTTTGTTTAGTTGCTTCTTAAACATACGTGATTTTTTTTTTGCATAAGTAAGTTCCTGTGGTGCATGACTGAATAACTAGCATTTTGTTGAGATATTAAAAAAGAAAACAGTGTTATCTTAAATCTCTTCATGGCATTCACGAGCTATCAATATCTTTAATATATCTTCTTTTTTGCCACTTTCCAGTCCCAGTCTATATGGCTCTTCTGTATTTTCAGTCATCTGAGTCCAGTCAGGATCTTATTTATAGGTTAGCACTGTTTCTCTAAATGCATATTGAATGCATTTACAGGGTGTGCCACCCTCAAAGCAGGTAATCCTGGTCATGGCTAGACAATGAAGACATATCACAAACGCATAAATTCAAGAGTTTTATCCCTTGGGTAACGCTGATAATAGAAAATGTGTTTGCTGATAGAAGTGCCTTACTGGCTAATCTGAACTGTCTAACTTGCTCTGCAAAACAACCCCTCTGCTTCCCAAATGCAGTATCTGTAAAGAATACTTTGCTTAATTGCTGAGCTCATATTAAAATTGGCATAAAACATGCATTGCTGTCATTTTTGAGCTGAGCTTGAATACTGAGCTGAGTTCCAGTGACACCACTGTCCAGCACAAGGCTACTACCAGCAATAAATTTATATTAAGAATGATAGCTGAAATATTTATTCACAAACACAATTGCAAGCTACACATGATTTCTCTCTGCACATGCATTTACAGTGGCATGGAAATTACTTGTTTCCTGCTTTGTGTATTTCTGCTTCAGCTGCTTGGCTCTTGCTCACACTCCTGGAGCCAGACTGCCAGGGGAACAAAGACCAACTCCAGACCTCGGAGACAGATGTGCTCTTGTCAGTCTGATCGACAAGCAAGGTGGAAGGCAGAGCCACTGTCTTGTGCTGTGGCTCACAGGGCTGTCATTTACTGCGCTACCTCCAAAAGACAAATGAGGTCTAGAGTGGAAGTGGATTTTCTAATTGAATTATCCAGTGTCCCAGATGGAAAAGACCTTAAAAGCCCGGACCATGCAAAGAAGATGTAATCTGAAAGGAAAACTGACACATGGCACATTAACCTGTGCATCTTTCTGAATTTTGCCCTATTTATGACCCAACGCATGCAGTATCTGCTATTTTTGATTTCTAAAATAAAGATTTATTTCTAGGACTGAGTGGATAATACAGGAAGCCCTTCTGTTGGAACAAGAAAGGGCTATAGCTGTCTCCTAGGTAATTGGCAGCTCTCAAGCAGTTCACTTGGGATTCCCACCCAGGACTCAGTTAACATCTGTTTATGAGGCCATGCTGATCTCCTTGGCATTGGGAAGAAGCAATCTCAGGGATGCAGTGAGCCTGAGAATGCTGTGAGGTTGGAGATTTGGCGAGGCTAGGGATGTGGCGTGTCCAGTGCCACACGCTGCTCAATGCAACAGAGTCTGGCCATGCAATCCAGCCACCTGAGGAGCTCTAAACCCTACTTTTTGCTTTTGAGAACCCCTCCATGTTCTCCTCTTCAGTAATGTCTTCAGTAATCACTTGCCATCTTGCACCTCTGGTTCTGTGTCTCTTACCAACATGAGAAAATCTGTAGGGTCAAGATGGTAGGATGAATTGTTTGCAAAGTTTGTGGCCCTGTCCTGCAGGGTAAGGATCAGTGGCTGCCCTTATGGCTGTATGCTGACATCAGGGCAGAGGCTGCCTGTGTGCCATCCCACTTGGGAGCTAGGAAGATTTACTTGGTTCTATAGGATGTGAAAGCAGAAAACGAGTATTCTTGTCTTGCTGCAAGGAAACTGGGTCAGGGAACTGTCAGGACACATCATTTCATTTGATTGTATCACTGTTCCTGACAATTTCCTCCAGATATTTACCATCCGGAATGCTAAAAAAACCCCAGCTCATTTCCTCATTTATCATGCATATTTGTTTGTTCCAGCTTCCTGAGATGGAGACTTTTGTTGTCTGAATTTGCTTAGGTAATAATATTATACATACTTTCTGCATAGCTTTTTTTTGGTTAATATTTTGGTTAATATTACTTGTGTATTCATCCTTCACTTCCAGTGACACCAATAACAAACATGAATATTGTTACCCTTATAAAGTAATGTAAATAAAATTTCTTATTTTTGTGTGTTGTCAAACATTAAAACTATTCAAATTGAAAGAAGAATAGCACAACACAAAAAAATGTATCAGACAACAGCCAGATAGGAGTAGGATTCTCCTGGGTTTATAATTGGACAATGCAAAGTAGGCTAGCAGAAGGTCTCCAGTGAAAAGGAGAAATCTGAACCTGACAAGGAAAGCAT
>VZTT01027232.1:0-13632 GCA_013400855.1 Buphagus erythrorhynchus | reverse complement strand
AATGGCATTATTAAGCTACATAAAAATGTACAATATTCCAGATTTGAATGTCCTTACTTGAAAATTTGTATTTTATTTCAAGTCTGAATGTTGCTAGCTTCAACTTCCAGCTGTGATATTAATTTTTGTTTACTTGAAGAATACTCTATTACCAAATTTCTTTCCTTCTATCTATGTATTTGGAGATATTATTTAAACTAGGTTAAGTATAACAATACTGATGTAAACAGCTGAAACAATGTGCAAGAAAGGAAAAAGTTCACAGTAAAAATGCTAACTGTTAATATCTGTATAGTTCTAAAGTCCTCCTACATTTAATAAACAATAAATCTGTTATTGGACAAAAGAATTACATGCACTACCTGTTGCACAAAGTTCTTAGTTTTCAGGGTAGTGATGGAAACACTGAACTTACAAACTTGCTTCTTTTCCTTGGCAAGAACATGTGTCATGAAACATTGAATAACTATTTCAGAGTAGGAAGCTGTCAAATCTGTGCCCTCTTGGTGCTTTACTACACATATACTCATAGCATTATATAAGACAAAATTTAAGGAAAAAAAACTTTCCATGTTTTTCTTGTGTTTAGAATATGTTTTACATTTTATGTCTTTCTTCAGACACATACATAATTGTGTAAATAATAGCAAACCACATCCTTTTTTATTTCATAATACTACATAGTATCACAACACATCTGGACAGCTAAGAGGGCAATGAACATGAAAAGTGAAGTATTCTTATCAAAAGCTTAATATTCAAGACTGAGTTTTCCTCATTCCAAATTACTTGTGTATACTACACTTCTTCTAATGCTCCCCAAAGTAGTTTATTGCAGCTGTGCAGGAAAACTACACTGACAAAGAAGCAAGACAACGACGATGGTATTTGCTCCATTTAGGTTGATGCATTTCAGAACCTTTCTTTGTAACACTTACACATCCCAAAAGAATCAGAGAGCATGTAAGAAAAAGATCTATAACCTGTTATTTGTTTTCTGAAATAAATAAATCCATATTTTAAAAACACAGTATGAATTAGATTATTTTTCTTGACAACAGTAAAGCAGGAAGAGCTATTTAATCTCAAAAACTGCTAAAATATTTGCAAAAGTATACTGCCATTACATGTCCTACCAAGAAGCATAGCATAGAGACTAAACATATATTATTTATTTCACTTCCATATTTTCCAATGTGTTCAAACACATGAAAATACTACAGAGGATAAAAAATCAATCCTGGTATAATTCTACTGAGTTACAGTTGGAGTGTATGCTGCATTTTTGCTGTAGTTGTTATTACTGAGACTGTGTTGATAAAAGATTGGCTATCTGTTCTTAAAAAGAGCAGAGAGCAGAATGAAAAGCATCTTTTTGATCACAAGTGACTGCTTAGAGTGAGCTGAACTGCCTGGAAAGAACTGCAGCTCCATTAGGTGCTGAGTGAAGTCCTCCTTTATTAAGATCAACTATACAGTTAGATGACCAAAGGCTCCATAAGATTTGTTTGTAGAAACTTAACTGAACAGCTGTTAGAGGTTTCTACACATTTAAAATGTGTATTTGCATCATTTTATTATATAGAATGTGTGCAACTGAGACACAGAGTGGTGACAAGGAGATGAAATGCACTTCGTCTTGAGGAAAACAATATTGTTGGACAAAACAGGGTGAGGAAATTTGCTCTGGCCGTTTCACTTTTGTCCTGAGCTCTTGAAACCACCGTGAAGATTTCAGAGAAGTGCACTAACGTGGTGAGTGAGCACACCCAGTGCTGCCAGAAAGCTAGAGGATAGGTATATTTCTCACTTGCCCAATTCAGTTGTTCCCCTTTGGAATTCCTGCTCCCATTCTCCACGGAAGCACACATCCTCAGTGCCCTAATTTTTTTGGTAGGCAGAAGAAATTCACCTGTGGCTCCACGGGTTTTGTTTTACACAGAGCCCAGCTGAGCTGTTGCTGTGAAATCCAATGCACTCAAAGTTCTGTCAGCTTCCACACAGCACAGCTAGTCCTAAAAGAATTCAATATGGTTTGAGACACCTTAGCAGAAATAATTAATCAGTGTCAATATCCTTCTTATCCCGCATACAATATATAGACATGACATATAAAGGACATGACACATTTCAAAATCTGCAATTATTTTGGCAATACACCAGGGAGGGATTGGTAGTCTGGAAATGAAGTTCTAGAAAGAAGGAATTAGTTATATTTCTTGGACTATAGATGAGTCATACTAAAACATGGAAATCAATGCAGCACAGCTGACAAAACATTTATCTTTTAAACAAAGTAGAAAAAATTCATTATGCAATAATTTAAAGAAATTAAAGGACCCTAGTTCTCTCTTTGCAGCTCTGTAAAACACATCTTAGCAGTTTAGCAATTGGATATCAAATTAATCATCCCACTTGATTTCACTTAATTACATCTAAACTCCTCTAAGTTTCTGATTCTGCCTAAAGCATAAACTCTGTGTAAGGGTTCAGAGAGTTTGACACAGTTTTGCAGTGCCTTGGCACACTCCAGAAGCCTTTGGAGGCACAGAAATCCATGCACATGGCACACTCTCAGGATCACAGCTTATTTTCCTGTCTGCTACGTGGAGGAATAGTTTTGTGAATATTACAGTTCTGGAGATTTTGAATTAAGGGCTAAAGCACAGCAAGTCAAATGCATTTTAAGCACCTGAGTGATAGATTCAGTGCAAGGTGCACTTGATGTGATTGTTTTGTTTTTGGCAACAGAAGGCCAGTTTGCACTAGGCTTTATGGCAGTCACTCCTTGTGAGCTGGTTTTTACCATTTGAACAGAAAGAAATGTAAACTGTTTTGAAAGAGAACATTTGTATCTGAAGATTTTATGACTTAGATTAATGATGGAACAAACCAGCGAAGCATTTCTGCTGGTTTGCAAGGCATTTCTGGCCCCTTGGAAGTTCTCTCTATGTCATAATTCTTTTAAGAACTGGTTGTTGGATTTTTTTTTTTTTTTTAATGATCCCCATTCCCCCATCAAGCTTTTAAGTAATTTTCTCTCCCAGTCCATAAGCAAAACTTTTATTGAGTCTTAGAATGAGACCATTCACTGAACAATTTACATAATGATAAAAACTTCTGAAATGAGATTTAAAATATAATTAAAGGGCAGATTTACTGAGTTAAAAGCATTGTTGTGAAATGGCTATACATCACCATGCCAAGAAGCCTCCTATTCAGCTAGCCTATGGCATGACCCCAATTCCAGTCTGGTATGATTACATCTCTGAGTTTCATGCTAATGACTTGATTAAAAAGAACGATATAAAGGTCTTTTCCATTGTGAAGATAAGCTTATGAATATAATTAAGGCATTTCTGGTTTCCCAACACATTTTTCAAGTTAAAAAAGGGTAAGAGCTAGTTCTCTAAGAGAGAATCAAGTGCTGATGAATGGAAGCCAAAAGTGTAACTTTGCCCTCCAGAAAGCAATCTGTGTAAGTTGCATCTATCATTGTTATGGTTTAAAATTCTACAAGTCCCAGAATAAAGATGTGACCAAACTTCATATTTGAATGCTACTTTCATCTAACAGAAGATTAAAAAAAGCTTTCTTTAGCAAATTGGGCCTTGTTTTCAGAAAATGTTATTTTTATAAGCAGGCAAAAGAGCTTTCTATTTCAGTTATATTCAGATTGAAAGAGACTTCATGGTGTATCTAAGGATGCAGCAATCTCTTGCTGATAGTAACTGCAAATGCAGTGTGAGTTTCTTGATTTCATTTACATTGGGCTGCCTCAGCTTTGGAATAGTAACTCTTTAAGAGCATAAACACAATCATTTGAAAATATATTTGTCTGTAGTGTGCAGATATTTATTCACAGAACTGACTTTTTGCCCATAGCACAAAGGGCATTTCTCCCTTGATCATTGTGGAATAATCAATTTTTTGAGACCTCTAGCACTTAATTTGTATTCAATTATTAGCTAATTCCATGTGTTTGGAAGGACTTTGTGGACTTATTGGATAGGTTTTTTGAAGACTGACAAGACCACTGCTTTTTTTCACATGTAATAAAAATATGAATAAATATATAAAATAAAGAAACAAATGTTTAAAGAAACAAATATTTCTGCATTTATAGTTTCATTTAGGATTGGATCCTTGTCTAGAGAAATATATCCTATTCTGATAATATTGACTTCAACAGAAATTATTATTTTCACTGTCTACTTTTCTTGTCATTATATCTAGGATGGAAGCCCTAAATAGAAACATTGTGTTAGTCTGAGGTTACTCTAATGAAGAAAAATTCCTTGTAGCCACAGAAATGAAGAACTTTTACTGTATGGTGTAAAATATAAATATGTATTTTACTAACACAGCCTGTACACTTTCAGGCAAGCCAATCCAACAAAGCAAACAAAGCACATTTTTCAAGTAAGAGCTGCGTGTGTGTCAGAAAATCAGCCACCTCTACTGAGATGTCTAAGAATGGGCTCAGCTATCTGCCTTTGAAATCTGTATTTGAGATTTGAGTGAGTAGGAGGCAAACAGCATAAATGTGCACAGAATCACACACACAATTTTCTGAAAGCCAAACCATAAGGCCCATTACAAACTAGCAGAGTTTTCTGGATTTTAGAAGGCAGTCTGCTCCCACCAAAAATGCACGTCCCAACCCCGTACTCCAATGAATGCCTGATCCCATTCCACCTGCACATGCTGTCAGCACACTCACCCTGTCAATCTTTTGGCAACCTTTCTGCAGCAAAATAATTAGGCTGCTGCTTTCAGTATGTCTAAGTTTTCCTCTCCCTGCTTTCCAGAGATCAAACAGTAACAGCACAAAGAGCATCTTCCTCTGCAGGAACAGTTACTTTCAATAGTTACTCATGCAAAATCCTAAAGTCCTGTTGAATAGTTTGGAGAGCGTTTATGTCTCTCAGGTCTGCTGTCATTCCAGTACTTCAAATTAATACTGATTTCCTGTTACAACACAACAACTGGAAAGGCTGAAATGCACAACTGTCTCTAGGTCTGGAGAAGAAAAAAATCGTATGAAAGATGAAAGAATCATTTTTTTTCCCTCTTTCACCAACCAATAGTGAAAAACATCTGATATCTGTTAATTATAAATGACTTTTCCTGGAAGAAAAAATATTTGTACATAAAGAACTGTGTATTTGTTTCACAGTACACCAACATGTAAAATAAGGTATCTCATGTTTTAGTGCCTATGGTACCCATATATACATTCATCCTTCCCTAAATACACAAACACATATAATCCTCTTTCAAATCCTTTTAAAACAAAAATGGAAAGTATTTTATACTTAAAAGAAATTATTTCTGTTCAAAGCATTATCCTAATTTCTTCTGTTACAAATAATTTTTGCAATATTCTTTTCTTTAAAAAAATATCCTGACATTCAAAGTTTTTGTTGGTAACATTGTTGATGTCTGGAGAAAAATAGCTGGTACAGTTTCATAACATGATTCTCAATTAATTAGAAAAACATAAAACCTTATTAAAAAAGAATAATCCAAAACATCAAGCACAAACTAGAGGCCTCATATGTTACACACTATTAAAACCGAATCAAGCAGAGAAATAACTATTTTAGTTTTAGGATTCCTTTTAGAAGGAGTTTTTATTTTTCTATAGGTAATGAGATTTCAGTTAGGAATTTATACTATTTCAGGTATTCCTCTCCACAAGCATGCAAGATCCACTGCAGTTAACTGTTCTCAGTCAAGGACAGGTTGGGCATTATGCAAGAGGCAATGTGGCAAAAGCTCCAGTGCTTCTGCACTACTTGTGTCAAATCCTCCCTACTGGAGGTGTCTTGAGGAAGGGCCAGGAAGGGCAGGCACTAGGGCAGTGAAAAGGGCAAAAGTACATTCCATCTTGATTTTCAGTGGAAATCCAGGTCATGCAAGTGTGGCCTCAGGACCTTTTGACTTCCTAGGTTTTAAGCAAGAGATGCCAGTCGAGTTACCACAGAGAGAAAGCTGCTGAGCAGCAGTCAAGTGTTATCAGAGCCACTTTAGCAATTGATGTTGGCTGTTCCTGTCACAGCAGAACAGAACTCACCAAGGGTTGGTCAGTTTACTCATTCACATGGCCTGGGTTTAAACTGCCATGAGGAAAGTTAATTTTATCTTGCTGCTGATGTTTTAACTACAAGCCTGCCCAGTGTGAGGGACACCACATGTTTAAACACTCAGTGACAAGCCAACAGGCCAAAGCTACCACTTATGGTCTCTGTAAATGGAACAGCATTTCCATTTACACAATGGGAACAGCACAGGGAACAGCAGCTCCCCTCTAAATGCAAGGCAGGCAGAGCCACAGGGGCTCAGGCAGCCCTGAGGAGCTGCTGCCAAAAGGGCTGGCACAGTAATAGAAGGAGCTGCCAGGCTCAGGAGCAGGCTGGCTGCAGAGAGGAGCTGCCACCCACCACAGGGTCCTGGGGGGAAGGTGATGCCACCAGCTCTCTCAGTGGCCTTTCCCTTCTGACCCTGGATCCCCAAATGCTCAGCTGCCTGCTCACACCAACACTGAGCACAGCACCAGGGCTTCCACCTCTAAACCTGTACTGTGGCAATACCCCAAAGTGAATTAAAATGAGCAGCACTGCTCCAGGCTGCTGACTTGCTGTTGCTGCTCTGCACCTGGAGCTGCTCGACCACTCTGACTGCTGCTGTACTGGAGAGCTGCACTGGTGAGGAATTTGACAGAAAGGTCCATCCTCATCAGTTTTCATCCCTAAGATGTTCCATAGCTTTATGTTTTTCTGAATAAGCTGAACCACACCAGAATCAAGTTCTGCATGATTTATTTTAGGTGCTTTAATAATGTATGTTGACTGTCTTGAAATAAGCAAATAACTGGCAAAAGTTCAGGACCTGAAAAAAGAATTCATTTTTAACAATATCCTTCAAAATAGCAACTTTAACTATCATATTGATTGGTCTCTCTGTGGCAGTCTAACCATGTTTTGCTGCAGCCAGGAATCAAAAGCAAAATTGAACAGAATTCCTGTATCAAGGGATCTCTGAATAAGATTTACATTCTGAAAATAATTATTTGGTATTTTCTTGGATTAACTAGCAAGACACATGTATTCCCACAGTAAATCCAATATCAAGTTAAAATGGTAAATATCACTGAAAAAAATAATGATATCACCAGCAAAGTCTGACATGATATGAACTTGTATCTTGACATATTTTTTTAAGAGACAAGTTACTTAAGGGTGAAAATTAACTTCTGTTCATGTTTTTCAGTTTGACATTAAAAAAATCCCAATTCATTTGGATTACTGAGTTTCTCAAATCCACCAATTAAAAAGAAATACACTTGTTACTTCTATATTCCCTTCATTCCAGTAAAAGATAAATAATTCCACCATCACAATAAAAATTAAATTATTTTAATTCAGAGGTCATACTGGTGAAGTCATGTAAGTGTTTTCATCTAGATCCAGATAAGAAAACAATGACAAGAAGGTAAGAAAAGTGAAATGCATACTTTTAAACTTAAAGTATACTCGATATTAATGAAGGAACAGAGGTGAGCTTACAGTAATGGAGGTAATAGAGCACATAAATATGAAATTAAAATAAACAAACATACAAAAAACACCCTTCCCATCAAGAATCAGACTCTTTCTCTTTAAACTAAAATAAGAGCTCAGGGCTTATTAATGCTCTCAGAAGACAGAATACACTCTTGTCAGTAAGTCAATATATCAGGCAGATCTTAAATATGGCAGGAAATTCACATGCTCCTACTTAGGTTTCTGTAGAGATCAAATATGCCTCTTCTAGTGTCACTCCAAAGTATGCCATCCAGTCCCAGGCTTATACCCTGGAATTGCTTTTGTGGCTCTTCAGTCAAGATTACTTATCAAACACTTTATAAATTGCTGACACAGGACACTGCAAGTAGTTTACTTCACTGCTAATCACATCAAAGTCACTCTCATATCCAGAAGTTTTGGATATGTTTTTGTCATTGGTCTCAACGATACACTAAATGTGACACAAACATGTGGCTGAGAGACACTTCCTCAGAAAACAGTTCTTAAAATAACCTAAGGTCTCACATATTCATAAAATTCAGGAATACATTTGGAAGCAGAGCTCAAGTATCTCAGAAAGCTGAAGACTTTGCTCAAAGTCTTCAGTCCAGCCACATTAGTTATACCACCCAAAGCTAAAAAATGTGCTGAAGAGCACTGCATAGTACCACAGGCAATCTTGGAAATGACACTTTCAAAAACAACATATCAGATTGCACCAAATAAACTGACTGTCAGTTTATTGTTTATAATAAATGCTAACTCCTTCTCAAGAGACAAAGTTGTATTTTTTTGAAAAAGAAAATTAAATGGAAAAGACACTTATTGTGGAAACCTGGCTTGCCATAACTGTCTTACTCCCACAGCAGCTTTTGCAGCAACTGTATATACAAGAGGCTTCTGAGTGGCATTCATGTGACACACCCAAAGGTACCCACAGTGCCAGCTTTTGTAGGAACCCTGCTGGCAGTAGGCAGGAGAAGCAGGATAAGTTCAGTTTAAACAGGACTGCTGCCATCTGAAAATATTCCCCCCAGATTCTCTTCAGATTCAATCACAACAAAAACAACACACATTTATAACAAACAAACAAACTAGCAAGTCTCATACTTAATTTAATTTTGAAAAAAATACATCTTTATGCACACTGTGGTGGGTTGACCCCTGCTGGATGCCAGGTGTCCTCCTAAGTTGGCTGGGGGGAGAAGAGAAAACAAAAAGCTCATGGATGAAGGTAAGGACAGGGAGAGATCACTCACCAGTTACCATCATGGGTAAAACAGGCTTGGCTAGGAAAAGTTAGTTTAATTTATTATCAGTCAACTCAGATTAGGATAATAAGACATAAATTCAGCTCTTGAAACATCTTCCTCTCACTCTTTCATAAAATCATAGAATGGCTTGGGTTGGAAGAGACCCTTGAAGACCATCTAGTCCAACCCTTGTGCAATGAGCAGGGGTATCTACAACTATGTGAGGATGCTCAGAGCCCTGTTAAGCCTCACCCTGAATGTTTTCAGGCATGGGGCTTCCAACACCTCTCAGGGCAACCTTCCCCAGTGTTTTAACACCCTCACTCTAAAATATTTTTCTTATCTCCAGTCTAAATTGACCCTTACCAAAGCCTTATAACTCTCCTGCTACCGAAACCTGGCCACATAAACCCAATATACACACTCATTAGTTCTCACATCTATGTGTATCAAGCTCAGAGAAAGAAGCATCACTTTTAGGAAAAAAACCCCAAAAAACTACTTTGCATTCCCTTGGGATTAACACCAACTATTTCTAGTCTGCATATAAAGCAACTTTGTAGCTTTGTTCATATTGCATCCACAGCAATCGCTGTTCTCATGAAGTTGTCAGTTGCACTATATCATGTTCTGATTTTTAGAAAACTGCAAATTTTAACACCCACTAATTCAAAAGAATTTTGTACATAAAAAAAGTGAATGAAAAGAATGAGGAAATGATAACAGAGGTATCTGTTAACAGGGTTACTGTGTAATATGTGAGTGATCACAGAGGGATAGTTTCTACCTTTGTGTCAGGGAGTACAGTTTGCTCAGTACAGAAACAAACCCAGAAGTTACATGTTCCCTATGGAAACAGGATATCTTTTTTCCTATAATCCTCTTTGAAGTATCATTACTGCTTTCATGAGAGAATTAGAACGACCTGTGTATGGATTTTAAGCCCAGAGAAATAAGCACAAAAGAAAGGACAAATGATATGTTTGGTATCTTTGAAAAAAAGGATACATTTCCTATCTTATTAGAAATGATGTAAAATAATTCCTATAACAATTATATACTAATATCTGCATATGAATTCCTAATAAGAGGAATTCCAGGCTAGAGGTGAGGGAAGAGACAGAGAGAGGGACTAGGCAAAAAACATAACTTGTATCCCAGAAGTAGTTTATGAAGTTTTATACCCAGTGGAATGAGCATAAGAAATCCCAGAGATTTAAAAGATGAAATTAGACAAACTATGGATGAAAAAGGATGAATGTAATATCCCTCAAGGCACTCATGGCAATAGTCACTGTTATACTATTCAGTGTAATGCCAATTGTTATCTTCTATCTACACATATTTGACATATAATCAACTCTGTGTAGAAAGAATTCTCATGGCATAGACCTATTCATAACTGACAGAGTAATGTCACTATTTGGTAAATACTCACTGAACAAGGGATAATTATACACCTGCATATTGCACTGATTCAGTGGTCAGTCTCATTGAGATTAAAACTTCCTTTCAGACAGACTGTTTTTATCTGAAATGCCTATTGTGTTAAACTGAAATTTAGCTGATTAACATTAGTACAAAAACCTTTGTCTGTGCAGTGAAAAGCTTACCTTCCTAAGTGTGAGAAAACATCATGGCTGACCAACCTCTTAAGAGAGGAGCTTCCTGGACAAGGCAACTTTCTTATTTATCTCACCTCCTATACCAGAGTACTTTTTATAAAATTAAGAAAAAAAAAGGTTGATCTGAAATTCAAATTTGAGAATTTGTTTGTAATCTTCAAACAACTTCTATACACTTGACTTAGCAATAGAGAAAATTCAGAATTCTCTTTCCACATCAGTGAGTTTTCTGAAAAAAAATACCATTTCACACACAGTGCTTCATAATCTGACTTTACCACTAAATGAAATACTGATGCTCAGTTTCCCAGTGGAGCTTTGTGCTCCCTTTGCAATCTTACTGAAAGGTTGAAAACCAAACACTGACACTCAGAGTTCTGATGCCTGTTACTCAGCAATTGCATCTGTTTGCCCAGGGCACACGCAAGTGAGGACAGACATGAGTTGCTGCTTAAACAACATCTCAAGGGAGTGCAGCCTTATAAGAAACAAAATGAAATAAAATAGTCTGTAGGAGGAAATTTTAGGAGCTGATGAAAAAGGAAATATGGCAAGCCTTTTACATTTCCTCTTCATATATTCATTTACTTGCTACAGGACATGCTTGATATGCAGAAGTTATCTTAGATTAAAGGAAATGAAAAAAGAAAAAAACAACCAAGGAATGACTCTAGAATTCATATATTTGCATATTAAAAAAAACAAAAACAAAAACAAAAACAAAAACAAACCAACCCAATAAAAATAGGCAAAAGGAAGTATTTTCCATAAGCAAAAGTATGATCATCAGTAAACAGAATAACACCATCATCCTTCAAATATACCTATACACATGCCACAGCAACCATCTGCCAAAATGATCTTGCTGTCACAGTTAATTCCAAGAATCGACACACAGTCTGCTCAGCACAACACCAGGCTCTGTGCAGATGGGGTGTGAGCTTTGAAGCACAGCCTGCCCTGATTTACCAACAACAGCAGGTGATCCCTAAGACCTCAAGATAGCATCCCAAATTCAGGGATAGAAAAGTAACCATTGCCCAGGATTAGCTTTCTATCAATCAGTGCTGCTTTAATCTCTGTTGTGAAAACTATCAAATCAGAAGGATTAAGGATCTGCTCAAAAGGATACAAAAGCAGGAAGGAAAATGTTTGATAGGCACTGAACAGTCAAGCCAAACTTCTGTAGCAAAAAGAGAGTTCCTTAAAGGAACTGCGAAACTGCATGGAACAACTTTTCCCTGCTGTTCATACTAGGTTAAATCTATCTGACAAACTCCTCCCAGCACAAAAGGCTTGCTTTAGAAAAGAGGCAGTATTATGCCTGTTATTACAATATGTCTCATTCCACCTTTCTAGTAACTCCAGAACTCGAGCTCTCCCTGGATGTGACAGCTGTAGGCTGCCTATTACAGAGGAGAACACCATCAGGACCTGTGCAAGTCATCCTTCAGGTCTCCTGCAGGGCAATGCCAGCTTAAACCAAGGAGATATCTTTTATCCCTGGATGACCCAGAAAAGTCTTGAGTCTAATTCCTTTAAAATAGAAAATAGACTTCTATAAATTCCATTGCAGGTCCTCTCAAAAAAGGTACAATAAACCCTTTACTGCACATTTATTGTTCTGTATAATATGATTTTGCGTGTAATTTTTATTTAAAGAGTATAATTAGTCTAAATACTGTTTCTCAGTTCTTTAATGTCAACACTTTTATGCGACTGCATTCCCTAAAACTCATAGAGAGACCTATACAGCAATCAGAATGCTGCAGTTACAGCAATAGAATGAGTGGTAAAACCTCAGCAACTTTGCTTCAAGCAAGACTTTTGAAATTCCCTTTGACTTGGAATTAACCTAAGGCATTTTACTTTTAGTTCCTCCCTGAAAATTACAAAGAGCACCCTGAAAGCTAGGGAGTCAATGGCTCACTTATATTCTATGTAAAACCCCAAGATTCATGCAGATCTTTCTTTTAAAAAGTTAATTTAAATTACTACTAATTTATTTACAAGTTGAGACTTACATGAAAATATTTGAAGTTATTACTGATAGCTAGGATATAAAAAAAAAAAAAAAGGACAAAAAACCCAACACAAAATACAACCCAAAAAGAAGAGACGGAAATTACTAGACTACCATGTCGTATTCAGTTCTTTTTATCTGACTCTTTTGGGGTCCTTCAGATGTGGAAACTACTGTTTTCTGAGTTCCACTTGAAGTTATACTTGAAAATCTGATCCAGAATGAAATAGGAACATTTTATGAATGACTGACTTGGAGGGGGAACATAATTCAAATTCCCTTTAATAATAATCTCTGAAAAACAAAAAATCTGAAGAACTTCAGAACTGTTCAATTTTTATAACTTTTCATCTTCTACAAACCAAATAAACAGCAAGAGACACTGATTTGTTTCATTAGTGAGATTTCTTTCACCTGTGATTGAAAAACTGTTAAAATTTCTACTAATATGTAAATTGCCACTGAAGTTACATGTCCCTGTAATAGAGATCTGAACTTGAAATATTTAATGATTAAGACCAGCATTGTTCTAGGATCACAGCATTCATTAGTAATTAATAAAATTTTCTGGAATTTATAAAGACAGAAAATGAAGATCACTGAGGATGTTACATCAGAAAAATAACACTTCCACTTCACTAGCATGCCTTCCTGCAACTGCTCATGAAGAGAAGTTTGGCCATCCCTGTCTCACCAAAAGAAAAGGAAAGTTCCTTTCAGAAAGATGAAAGCACAAACAGGAATAGGTATTGTTGGGGTTTTTTTTAGTTTTTTTGTTTGTTTGTATTTTTTGATAAGTTGCAGTGAAGATGTCCTTAAGTTTCTTTGCTCAGTGATTTTCCAATCATTTCCTAAGGAAACATAACAGAGAGAAAATAATTTCTACCTTAGCAAGCACTCAAACCTAGTTTCTGAGTTAGGCAGNGTTATGCAGAGATATTTTGTTCTTGATATCTCTGTGCTGGGCTTTGTTCCATTGAGCTTAAATGCCAGGATTGGAGTTCTGGGGTGGAGAACTCCAGGCAGGCCAGGCCAGGTGGAGGTGTCACACCTTGGGTGACGTGAGGGACAGGTTTGACTGCACAGCCCTACAGTGAGGGATGATGTGATGCACAGTCTCTGGGCCAGGATTAGGTGGCTGGAAAACAAAGGTGTTGTAG
>VZTT01027230.1:37090-68045 GCA_013400855.1 Buphagus erythrorhynchus | reverse complement strand
TTCTTCAAAGAATTCAGACATACATGGCTATGTGGGGATACTTGCACTATTATGGACACATAACAGCAGTGTAATTTCCTCTGCAGAGCAAGAAAATTCTTGCAGAACAGGTAAAATTCTAAGGTTTCCCAACTCAGTGAGAATTCTTAACAAGCAAAAGAAAAAAATCTTGTAATAGAGCTTCTTCAACAATGAAGATATTGGCAAGAAAAGAGGGTATCACTTCTATAGCATTCCTTGAAGATTCTTTGGAAAAAAACAGCTGGCTTTTCAACTGACAGTGATGAACCAACATATATGTATCTCATAAAAAATGTAATCAAATCAAGTCTCAGAAGACTATCACCACCCTCTTTTTGGCTATTATTTGAATGCCAGAACAAAGACTCAGCATGGAAACAGTGATTTGCTTTGGAAAAGCTTCACAACCTCCTTTCTTATAGAAGTTTAAAATCCTGGAGAAAGTCATCAGATGTTTCTCTGAAGAGTGGCTCTAAAACTTATATTCTAATTGTTCCATATGTGTTCTCTTCGTATGACTTAAGATATATTAACTCAGTTCGATTCAATCCCTTCAAATAACATCCACCACAGAAAAACCAAATGCACGTATTTTTTCACTTCTAAAAAAGAAGTATCATTAGATTGAGTATTTGTCAATTTATGCTACCAAAATACTATATATATTTTTACGCCAAACAGCTGTATGTTTATTTCTCTTTTTTACACAATTTTCTATAGAATTAAATTTAATATCCTTACCTAAACAACATCCAACCAGTAAGAACAGGAGGCTCAGAGAAGACATTATTGCTCTCAAAACTACCTGGAAGGAGGTGGGGGTCAGTCTCTTCTCTGAAGTAATAAGCAGTAAGACAAAAGAAAATGGCCTAAAATTGTGTCATGGAAAGTTTAGACTGATATTAGGAAAAAAATCATCATGGTAAAGGTTGTGAAGCATGGTAACAGGCTGCAAAGGGAAAAGATTAAGCCACCAACTCTGGAAGTATTTACAAGATGGGCATATGTGGCTTTTAAAGACATGGTTTAGTGGTGGCCTTGACAGCGCCGAGTTAATGGATGGACTTGATGACCTTAAAGGTCTTCTTCAACTTAAACGATTCTATGATTCTACTCTATGTTTTAAAGAAAAGCTAAGCAAAAGATGTTTTATTTTTGAACAATACAATGCCACTCTAATTTTATGTTCTATCATCATCTATTTTGATATAGAAAATTATCTTAACTATTGTAGACTGGAATTCGTAAGTTAACACAAAACATGAAAATAATTATTTCTGCCATATTGAACTCCAGGAATCCCTACTGTAGTCATTAGAATATTAAGTCATAGGCATTAAATCTCAGCTGTAGCACAGTTACGTTCAGTAATCTCCTTATCCACACACAGAATTAGAATGAAAACAAGCTAACACCCAACCAGAGCAACTTTAACTGCATTAGTAGTCTGATAAAAGCTTTTAGAAAATGCTTTTTTTTTTTCTTTCAAGTGTCAGCATATACAGTGCATAGCACAGATCTAACAAAGATTTTTCCATGTCTGACCACCTGAGTAAATGCCCCAAGCCAGGGACATAAGGATATGAAACAAACAATTCAACAGTGACTGATAATCATTTATTCTCTCAAAGGAATATGAAAATTTTTGCACAGCTGCAAAAGAATGATTTTAGGTTCCTCTAAACTTGCTGAGTTCCCATGAGTAGGAGAAATGCTAAGAATTCAGAAGTAAAGCAAGNCATATTTATATGAGAAATATAATCTTTAGATCAATTAAATGCCTAAACGACAGACTGCTATGCCAGTGTAAAAGTAATGCCAATGCTACTGCAACATAAAAGATGTGCTTAAATTCAACAGTTATTTTTCAGACACCATCTGCTTTTTCTTTCATTCTTTTCTGATTTTGATCTGTAAGAAACCGCATCAGTATCAAATGTCACTTAGTTCTTATTCAAACAGAGCAGCCCAGACACAGCGGCTGCACCAGCTGACTTGGCTGACCTGGGCCTAGAGTAAAAACCAACCCCTATAAATCACCAGATGTAAGCAATTGAATAGTGATCAATTTAATTAACTGAACAGCTTTCCAAAGTTTATTGTATTGTTTTAACCCTTCAGGATTCTTCAAGAAATGTAACTTGGAATTTGTATTCAAGGACAGGATTTGGCCAGAGGGCTACATATTAATAGCTTTGGACACTTTAGATTCCCATTGATAAAATACAAATCCCACACATGAAAACCAGGTCTTCTCCTTTTTTCTAACTAATAGTATGATAGTAACTACTTTTCTACACCTTTCTTCAACAATTTATTGAAACTAAATCACAGGAAAAAAAATCCAATTTATCATGAAAACATCAGGAATAAGATTTCCTTTAAAATCAACTTTTTTGGTTAAGGGCTCTATATGCCTTTTACAACTTTATACTCATATTGCAAATGAACACCAAGTAACCTACTAATTTCTTTCATGAAAAGCCATGAACACAGACACAATCATGTGTCACAATTTTATGTATTAACTGCAATCATAAAAAAATGTGCCACACATTAAAATGGGCTCAAAAATTTTTTCAAGACATTGGCAAAACATCTTCTAACCTAGATACTTGTTCTGAAGCTGCATCTCGAGGCAATTTCCCTGTATTGCCTAGTGAAATTAATGGAATTCTGCTTTGATTTAACACATCAGGATCTCAGCCAAGATGGATAACGACAGAGTATAAGTCTTGTTTTAAAGACAGCACTGTACGAGTTTGTGTAACATTTACAGATGCTTATACAGTGCCTAGCACAACAGGACTGAGGCTTTTGGGCACTACCACAACATAAATTAATTCTAATGCAGTCTTTGTACCTGGGAAGCACAAAAACTACAAGGATTAAGCTCAATTATACACATTTTAAAGAACTACTAAATAATATGACATAATCAACTTCCTAACCACAAGCTGCTCTATTTCCAATTATTTTACTTTAATCTCTGTAATGCACACATTTCCACTAACCAGGGACAAAAGTAAGATCTACTTACAAAGACAGAAGAGTTATATTTGCCGAGACTGGTCCCAGATCTGGAATGATCTCCAGTTCATTGTTGTTCAACTTCCTATTAATATTACAAAAGGGAGAGTTAGCTTTGATGTTAATCACAAGTACGTACACTGGACTTGCTAAACTGCTGAACTGTGTCACCCCAAAATTAAAAAAAATTCCAGTTTCACTTAATGTGGCATATAAGAACAGCATCTTTGTTGTTCAAGCAACCATCCCCAGAGAAATAACTATACAATTAGCATACACAAACACGGGTTGGGTATTTTTGGTGGGGGTTTATGTTTTGGTATGGTTTTTAATTAAGACAAATTAACTTACACTTCCTGAAGACTATGAAGGTGATCCAAGATACCAGTCTTGACTGAAGATAATTTGTTGTGACTTAAGTCCCTATGAGGTTACAAAAATAAACACCCTGTCAGTTTTACCATACAATATCAGGTAAAGCAGTACAATTTCAATCGAAATTATGTTCTCACTTGTCTCCAGTACATAGAAAGATTTTTTTATATTAGTAAAATTGTAATAGAAACTCATTTGCTTATGCAAGGCATATATATACAGATACAAATGCAAATACCTTGATTGCTGCTAACAGTGTCAACAAAATTCCTAGTACCTCTGAACAGAACAGAACTGTTCATTGGAATGTGGATAGGGCCCATGGAAAACATCTAAAGACTCTGACTCAGATATACCAACAATCCCCTCACAACAAAAGATTTGGCTATAACAACCTCTTGGTTACTTCAACAAGGAAAATTAAAAAAACAACTGTCATTGCAGTCTCATTCCTTGGGTTAATCATAATATTTCACTCTTCTCACCCACATCTCAAAAACTATGCGTAGCTCACAAATACACAATGAGGACTGCCCATGAATCGCAATTGTACTTTCACGCTTCCACAGAATTCAGGACACCATTCCCACATAACCAAATTTAATGGAGATCTTCAGAAATAGCAAGGGCTAATTCTGAGTTTTAAGATGTTTGTGTACTAGTGAGAGTAATACCACACTTAATTACGCTTGAAGTAGCTCAAACACTTAGCTTGTGCCATGCTGTATAGAAGATCTCCAGTATATAATGATGCAGTTGCAAGCAATCATTAGCAACTTCATAGCATTTGCTATGAAACAAGCCAGGTACTAAAAATGCAACACTTCTTGTTGACCACAAGAAATACTTTTTCTTACAGTGCCATGCATCTTTACCCTCTCAAACGCTTGACACCATACAAGAGTCCTAAGAAATTTTTGCTGTAGCCTCAGAAGTACTGGAAACATAACAGAAGTAAGAGTGACCGTAAGGTAAAAGACAGAAAAGAGAACTGCAGGAACTCAAACCTGCACATCTCTAAACCTCTGCACAAGTGCTACAGACTCAAAACTCATCTTGTAACCATGACTAGCTCTGTTGAAGGCCTCCCCCTTCTCAGTCACTCATCCACCAAAACGTGCAACTTTCTATTCCCCTACTATAGATTATCACTTCCTCACCAGCATCAATCCAGCCATCTGCACGCATTTCTTCCAAGTTAGAACACTGCATTTATCCAAGCCAGCTAAAAAAACGACATTATTTTAAATGAGTTCTTAAATTCACTCCAGTGAGTGTTTGTAATGCAGACATATAACAAAATTATTCAGCACACCTCAGCAGTGAGCAGCTGCAGCATCAGCATCAATTGAAAAAAAATTGCTCACACTCCATCATACTGTTCCCTGTGCTAATTAAGCACTGAAGAGTCATCCACCATACCTGGGGTCCTCATCAAGCCACACAGGCATTAAGTGTTATTTCAAGTTGAGTCTATGAGGAAACTACATGATTCCTCACTTTTTCTGGGTAAGATGACTCAGTACAGTCATCTGTGCTGAGCATACCAAACACAGGCCTGACTGCCATGGACATGTCTACTCTCCATCCACAGTTCCAGAAGTGAAGAAAGCTGATGAATAGGATATCCCTGCTGCACAAAGACCAGAACTGGCTTAAACAAATTCAGGGTCTGTGCTAGGCATTCTGCTCTGTGACTAAGCCCTGAAAACCCACAGATCCAGGGAACTTTAGTTTCCCTGCACCCATGACTCCACATCCTCAGCACAGGTGTAATGCTGCAACCCAGCCAGGCACCTAGGCTTCCTTAGTAGAACATGTGAATAGTAAATCTGTTTTAGATTCTCCCAACTGACTTGTTCAATGTTGTCAGGACAGTTTCATTGTCACTTTTGTCCTTTCCTGCAGTTGGCAGTTAAAAAAGCCTCCAGTAGTAATAAAATTAAGTATAAAAAAATAATCCCAGGCACATACAGGTATTATGAGGGGTATCACCAGTACTCAGCTGTAAGGTGTGCTCTGAGCCAGCCAACTGGACCAGGCCTAGCGGTCTGCTGAGCTGTGGCACCAGAGCCTGCCTCAGGGACACAGGCAGGGAAAAGAGATGTGCTGCATTTCCTAAGCCAGGGCTGCACAGGAACAGGGCAGAGCTGCAGGTGTGAATGGCATTTTCCAGAACAAAGGAAGGGGGCTGAGAGCTGGGGGAGAGCTACCTACATAAGGTGAACACACACTACTCAGGTGGCGACAGAGGGGATGTTTTCAGAGACTCAACTGGCCTCAAGCACCTAATATATATGTATCTGTGCCTTTTTTCAGGTGTCTAAATGCCTATAGATTTCCCTCTTAACAACGGAAAACCAATATAGTGTCAATGTTTTCAAAAGCCCACTAATTTTAGTTTCACTATTATGATTCTGAGTTCTCCTGCATATTAGATTAACCACACTGAAGTTGGAGGACTGCATCTTTCACTGCTTAAAAATCTAGTGCAAACATTCTCCAGGCAAAACACTGGAGAAAAATCCCTTTGTTTAACATCTGAAGGCATTAGCTTCACAGATTTGAAATTCTCACACTGCATTCTTAAGTGTAAACATTGAAAAAGTATGCTGCTACAAAAGCAATCTAACTTGGTCCTTAAAGGCAGAGACAGTTTTTGCCCTTAATTCAGTATTTGGCTTTAGTCTGAAGGAACTGTAAGAACTATGCAAATAAACAGCCAAAATTCAGTTAAGTTATGGCTGTTAGTGCCTGTGTTGCTGTTCACGCTTAAGACAAGACCTAGAAATCGGTAATTATTTCAACAAAGAGTTTTCAACATTAGTGTTAAAAACCTGCATTTCTTCATTTCACCTAAAATCTCTGCAAAAGGTTTATTTAAGGCATGTTTGCCTAAAGGACCTTCCAGACAGTAACAGACGTGAGTAGATTTGTTCTGCTGGAGTTATAACATGTTAAAAAAAATTCCAGCAGAGTCCTTAAACTATAAAAATCCTGCAATTACAACCACTGCTGTGCACGATCACCACACTGGAGCCAGACACTTTCACTCATAGCTCAAGCTCACATCCATCTGGAGTCTATCAAGGCAACCATGAGCGTAACTAACACTACGTTTCAAACTACTTTTTTCTGTGTTTGTTTTTTAACGCTAAAGATACATTCACATTTTCACATTTTAAAGTAGCACCTACTTTAAAAAATACATACATAAAAATTTCTTATGCCTGGTTTACTTACAGCAGGTTGTCAAATACAAGATGGAAAAAAATCCCAAAGCAAAAAACCAACAAAAAAATGCCCAACCCTCCAGACAATACTGAATTGCCTGTTTCATACAGTATATATGATTGTCTACCAATAGTTGCATAAAATACGTATTATAAATATTTTATTAAACATTACTTCAGTACTACCAGCATAGGAAACTTCATGAAAATTCAGGAAAAAACGCCTTCCAAGTTACATTTTAAGTTCAATCAGAGTGGTTGGAAATGAACCAAGAGTTAAAATACTTGCCTCTTACTAATAATCCAAGTGAAGGTCAAGCCTGTAGAAGTTCCTCAAACTTATAAGCACTGGATTGGCACAATTTTTTCTCAAATACAAAAATCTAGCATCCCAGTTGCAAAGCTACAAGTTTATTTCAGTCCAATGCATTTCTCAACATACCTAAAACAAGTACGAAGAAAAAGCTGGAAAATTAAGTTTTATTTCTCCTTCACAGAAATGGAACTGACATTGTTCAAACATTATTACTCTGTGTTTTCCATTTCTGAATTTTCCTTGTATGTTAAAACCAAACTGCAAGGGAGGAGAAAATTCGCTCTGTGATTACTTTTGCCACTAGAATTTCAAAAGTTATAGAAGATAGAACAGAACACACTCTGAAAAGTCAGAAACGAGAAACATATTAAGAAATTCTTTATAACAATAGTAAGCATACACACCTGTTCTTCATCTTACATTTCTAATAGAAGTGATTGGACATTTAAGCAGAATTGCCTCCACTTGAGAAAGCATGCCATAGTTTAACCCTCTGAGAACCTGTTCTATGAAAGAAATTACTTTCTTTGTCCCGTTAAGTTTGTATGACCATCTTTTGTAATTCACAAGTCTCAGCATTACCTGAAACTTAACTCTGAACATCAATGTGTGATTAAAAACTGAAAGGAAGTCTAACGCATAGAGGGAGAAGGCAAGTGCTTTTTCACACATTTCATAGATACAACTTTTAGACTCGAACTTAATTTACAACACTTAGTTACAATTACCATTTTCTTCCTTAGAGAACTCAGAAACCTGAGCCCCAAGTCAAATTTTAAAATGCAAATCCAGCAACAGTTCCTTAATCAGTCCCACTGGGGCCTATAGAGCTGCTAATTCAGCAGAAATCAGCAGAGCTGGAAAACAAAAAGCCAGGCTGTAGTTGTTTTAAGACACTGATCCAAAGTGACTCATAAATCAGCTTGTTATGTTCAAGCTTTAGTCTGGAAAATATTGAAAAACAGCTGTGAAAACCATACAGCTTTTTTTCTGGCAATTCTGGTAGAGAACTAGAGGATTTATAAAATGTAAATACTAGAGATGTAATGCAAACACAAGTGAAAACCATTTTTCAGACTTTCCCTCCTACCCCACCGACAGTTCTAGCATTCCTGAGTGAACCTGGCAAAGGGTACTGCAGTGCCAGTGGGAGTTTGCACACATGGAGGACGCTGGCCAATGCTCAACACTCTTCCTCCTCCTAAAGCTCTAAGACCACATTCTTACAATATCAGGACACACATCCTGGAATTAAATGGAAATCCAACTTCAAGACTATCTGTACACAAAGCCATTATAAATGTTTATCAGTTTTCAGCAGACCATTATCACTCATGAAGACAAGGTAATACAAGAAGGTATTTTTGGCTAAAATCACAGTAAAGTTGGCAGTTATAGCCTGTTTACACTCCACTTTGTGAAGCCCCTTCCATACAAAGCAGTACACTCACACCTGACACCAAGAAGAACTCAGGTTCATTTTTTTTCCCACTCTTTGTCCATTCTAAGGTCACTCTCATTTTATTTCAGCAGGGAATTTGAACAAAGAAGGCATGAAAGAATGCAGCAAGAGTTTCAAAAACCTGCTCTCCAGATGGGCAAGTACAGATGGGCAAAGGAAAATGTAAAGCCAAAATATGGGCTTAGACCTTCTCAGGCAGAAAAGCCTTCACTCCCCTGCTTGGGAGTCTCACCTGCATATGTTGAGAAAGTGGTAAAAAAACTGTTGTTTTCTAAAGAGGACTGGAAAGCCTGAAATTAAACTACTACCCTTTGGCTATACCCACTATAGAGTTGCATGGAAAACACAGTAGACATATAGCAATAAAATTCATAAACAGTCTTTGACAATTTGTAATGTGCAGTTTGTTGCAACAATAATCCAGACTAGTCAAACCTTTTTTGCATATGTAAAACTGAATGCATTTATTATCAGATTGCACAATCCCAGGTCCAGGTACTGGGGTAGCTGGAGGTAACAGACAACGCCACACTCTTCCTTGTTCTTATTAAGAGGGAAAGGAAGGAAGAAAGAGCTGGGTACTTTTATGGCATTTGTCACAAACAAAAGAAATATTTACACAAAAGCGGCCAGACCACGTGGTTTGGTGACACCTACAAAGATGTACTTCCGAGTTTAAAAGCAAGTGACACAGCTGTCCAATGAGTACTCACAGCAGGGTTTCTTGCAACAGACCAAAGCTTATTTATACAAGCAGAACTTATTTTCTCACACTTTTAAAGGAATGTGAACTTACCTAAGTGCAATTTACATTACCAAGGCAATTCTAATTAGAAAAATGTGCCTTGTGCTGACAAAAAAAGCCCTGCAATGTATTTTATTTTCTCTCGGGAGCCTAAGTGGAAAAGACAAATTTGGATTACTGCTAACGAAAAATGCTTTTTAAAGCACCTCTAAAAAATGAGAAGTTCTCTGATTTTCCCCTTGTGTTTTTACTTACCATATCTGAATTTCAACAGTACTGATGTATGCTAAGAAACCTATAAAGCTTACCTTACATCAAAATAAAATCCTTAGATTTTGTCAAAAAACTTAAGTGGGCATATACTGAAACAGCTCAGAAGAGTTGTTCATCCCTCAAAAGAGAGATGAAATGTATTAGAAAGCAAAACCAGTTGTTGAATGTAAAGCAGATCCCACAGTAGATCCGTAGGTTTCAGTCACATAATATTAAAAAAAAAAAAACAAAAAAAAAAAAAAAAAAAAAAAAAAGTTTCTTTTCCCTCACACTTTCCTATACCAGACCAGTCCTGGAAATATTCAACTCCCACAGCCTTGCCTGTGTTCAGTTCCATATGGTGCCAATACAGCCATCCACATTCATGAGTAAAGCAGCATGACCTCCAGACGAGGCAATTGAACAGAATTAGCCACAACTAATTGAATGTCTTCCTGTTTACTTTAAAGCCCTTATCTCGATCTTGCTTTGAAAATGTAATAGAAAATTAATACGACTAATACAGAAGATCTTTCAGTGACAAGCAATAAAAAACAAATGTGCTAAGTCCCTCGGCCATTTTCAAGCTTTTAGAAAGCTGACCTAATTTATACTTTTGCTACAGAAGTTTGTCACTGAAACTAACTTTTCCCCAGTAGCCCTGAGTTCGGCCACTACTCGCTACGGGGCCAAACGGGCCTGCACCATTGCCAGCGCAGAAACTGCCCAGTTAGGAATGAAGAGCTGCACGAAGAAAACCGAATAGCAGCTTTCCCGACACACCGATCAGCGTTAACTTGATGATTACTGCACGTTGTCCAAGAAAAGTCCACAGAACTTTTTCCTCGCCCTCTCCGACACCGAGCAGCACTCCTGGGCCCATTTCAGCCGGGCGCTTATCGCCACCACCGCTCGGGGCCGCAGCCCGCCCCAAGGGACGCTGTCCCGCTGCGGCCGCCGGCGCCCTGGCCGCGCCCGCTGACAGCTCGGCCACGGCCCTAGCGCTGCCCACTCCCGCACCTCGCTGCGGCCACCACACCCGCTCTCCCCTCAAAGCCCGCCTGTCCGCGGCCCTGGGGGTAGATGGCGGGCGGGCGGACGCGGGCCGGTGCCTTCATCCCGCCACGGTGCCCGCCGCCCCGATACTCACAGCTGCACCGCCCCCCGCGGCAGTCGCTCGGGCAGCCGGCTCAACTCCAGGCGGATGCAGGCGACAAGGTGCCCAGCGCAGCGGCAGGGCGCGGGGCAGCGGGCGGCGGCGGGGCGGCCGCCCAGCAGCAGCGGCAGCAGGAGCAGCGCCGGGAGGACGGCGGGCGCCGTGCGGGGCCGGCGGAGCATGGCGGGCTCGGAGCCGCTGCCCGCGCTCCCGTCCCTGGCGTTCCCCTCACTGACAGAGCCGAGCGCGGCACGACCTCCTGCTTCTCAGCGCGGGTGGTGGCTGCCGCTCATGCCCCGGAGCGGCCGCTGAGGGGGGATGGCGATGGGAGACGGGAGTGTAGAAAAAAGACAAGAAAGCGGGTGGGGACCGCAGCGCCGCCACCGCTGCCAGCCACTCCGCAAACTTTCCGCCACCTCAGCCCGCCTCCGCGCGGCCGGGGGAGCCCCTAGCACGGCCCGCCCCGCCGCAGCCCCCTCCCCGTGCCATGTGACAGCCGCGGCCGGGCCGTGCGGGGTGCCGGGCCGGGTCAGGCCAGGCCGCTATCGTGTGCCACTGCTGTCAGGCCTTGGCGGTGGCTGCCCCGGGCCCCCGCTCCGGCCCGGGCCGCAGCACATGGCCGGTTTCGCAGCACGGCGGGCACTGCTGTGGGGTTTTGCTGCCGGCCTCGGCCTCTCCATGGGCGGGCGGGAGCGGGGAGCGCGCTCTGTGTTCCCTAAACGTCACCCACCAGGCGCGGGCCGAGGCGAGAAGGCACGGGCGCTATGGCCGTGCTCGCGCGGGGTTTTCCTTTGCCATCACACCAGGTAGCCTGTGTCGTGGTAATCCAGAAGCTGCTCCAGAGGCCCCAAGGGCTTCCCAGCCAAGCTTGGGGTCACTGGCATGTAAAAGGTGAGGTGAGGTTAACTCCTGCCTTCCGGGTCCTACACGGCTAGTCCAGACACCGTAATTAAGCCCATTACGTTCCCCACAGGAACCCGGCTCCAAAGGTTCAGGAAAGTGGGCAGAACATACAGATTCCACATCTCTGAGGTAATCTGTGTAATTTAAGTAAATACCTATTGTTCAAGTTCCATATGTAAACCCGAACCCTGCAAGGGATTAAATTACTGAAGGCTTCACACCCCCCTAATCTGCAGCAGCAGCCATCAAATTGCGTAGGAACACTGCTTTCCTTCCTTCCCACCTTTATATGTACACCTGGAAGATAACAGACATCTTAAGCAATGTGAGCCTGGAGCCTCAAGAAGTTTGACAGCTGCAGTATCAAGATACCTAAGGCTGAAACTTTGTCCCGGTTTTTATTGTTTCCATGTATATCTCATGATAGGGGGATTTTTGCTAAAGAAACAAAACCCCATTTTAGCCAGCAGTCATGAGTTTGCAAGCCAGACTGACAAGTCTTAACTAACTACAAACATTCATGTGCCACTATCAACATGACTGTTTCAGATGTATAGGGTGTGCAGAGCTGTGCAGTGTTTTGTCGGCTTGTGCTCCATTGATCGATCACTGCTGTTCCTTAAGGAAATTACCATGGGAAAACAAACAAATGCTGCAGGAACCCACTTTTTTCTACATACAAAAGCAAGCAAACAAGTAAAGGAACAAAATATAGGATATAAATTACTTAGTATTTGTTTACAAGTTACTGTTTTTTATGTAAAGTGAATGAAGACTGTCCTGGTACCATTGGCATGTCAATATTGCAGTTTCTTTTCCAGTCTTCCTTTGGAAAACATTAGGGTGACATTAGATCAACAAAGCCTGTGAAACACTGAGCTGTTCTAAACAGACAGCAGGACAATGCCAAATTTGGATTTTTCAAGCTATCCATCACTAGTCTGTACCTGTTTCCATGGACATCAGTGGGAAAGCTTTTCTCAAGTTCCAGCATTTGTTCAGCTGTCCAATTGTTTCACACCATAACACCAAGATAGAGACACTTGAACATGTGTTTATATATAGGTAAGGTATGTTATACTTGCTAATTTTGCAGAGTAATCAAAAATTTAAGAGAAGGACCTTTATGTTGTTCCAGGTAGTTATTGAACGATCTACAAACGTTAAAATAGATTTAAAAAAACTAAGCTTTGTATTATAGTTCCCAGAGTGCACAGCAAAGGGCCTCATTTTTCTGGGAAAAGTGAGCTTCTCTTCTCTTGAGTGTTGGTAAGGGTGGTGATTCACTAGTAGGTGGCAAGAGAGTCATTAAGCTGTCAGTTTTAACATCCAAGGAAAAGAAAAATTAGAAACAAAGCATTTTGAACTTAATTTATCATAGCAGTCGATAATATATATGGTGCATATGTGAACTATGGAACAAGAGAGAATCTGAGAAACAAAAGGAGGGGGAAAAAAATGAAAAGGGCAGGAACTTTTGGTTTTGTAATTTTGAAAACCACTCATGCAGTCAGGGAATACTGTGTCCTTAGAAAAACCTAATGTATATTTAGTGCTAGTAATATATGAAGCTGTTTTAAGTTAAGCAAGGTAAATCAATTCAGAAAATTAGTTCATTTATCTTCGCAGCTTCTTTTCTCAAAATAATACTGTGAATCTTACAACACTTATATATGCTTATATGTATGTGTACTTCAAAGTCCATTACAGAAAGTCTTTTTTCCCACAGGGAGATTTGCTCTCTTCTGAAGTGTCAGGGACTGATTCTGCACCTCATATGATCGCTGCAAGCTCTGGCAACCCTCAGTTCCAGGAGTGTCTTCATCATTGGTTTTAGGTTGAGTGTGCACTGTGACTGTACATAAGCAAATAAAAGTTCCTCCTTCACAAGTTTGGCTGGACTATATCTTATTAGCTTAAAAGTAAGCTTATATCAGAATAAGAGGTGTCCCATTCATCTACCCTGTTAACTCCACATGTAGCAAGGAACTTCTGGTGACCATTCTTTGGCATTGGCATTAGCATAACTGCAGATTCACCAGGATTAGGGGACTGATTTGACTGAAACCCCTTAAAAATAATACCACACACACACAGTCTCACTCTTTAATTCTGAGTTGAAATAATTTCCTTATCCACTTTTCCATTAGCTGCACAAGGAAGAGACTTTACTCATGGTTATGCAAAGGCAGTCCTTTCCATGACAGCCTGAATACAGGTCACCCTGAGGGAATGATGTTGAGGAGAGGGAAGCATGCCTGCAGAGAAAGATTCTTGTAAAACTAGACCCTCAAGCTCTCCTTGGCTAACGAAATTAGTTTCCTCCACAACACTACCAAGCATAGTCCTGTGGATGGAGTTGGGAGTGGAGGACAGGGAATTCTGTAGTGAGGTACAGCCACTGTTTTGGATGTTTTGGCTTGATTCTAATAGTATTATTTTCAGTCTCTGATTATTTTAAATCAGATAAATACAGATTTACAGATTCAAGTCCAAACATACGTTGTTTAAAATATGTATTCACCTCAGGCAAAAGACACACCCAAAAGCTAAGTATGATTTTTTTTTGCATATCATTAATGCACTGAAATCAGGCACTGCTTTCAAATAATCTACTTCCAGAAAAGGTCAACCCTAAATTAAACTGGGTTTAGCAGATTATTAAAAATAATTTACCTATTGCTAAATTAACCAAAACTAAATTAAGGTGCTACACATTTTCTGTTCTGAATTCAAATTAGAACATCTTTTATAACATTAATAGGACTTCAGTTAATCTAATTACAGGTTTTTTATTCATTTTGCAAAGGAATCTCAAGTCATTACATCAGACAATTACATATAGTTGTATATAGTTATGCGTAGTTAGATCTGCAGGATTAATATCAGAAGGTCAAAAGGACTCAACAGTTATATCTACTAAATACTAAATGATTTTGTCTTCTAAGTCCACCTCAGCATTAAATGTCTTCCCATGCATTCCTGGATCACCTTGTAATCCAAATCTGTGTCTGATACTGATTTCAGATTTTCTACTTTTCATGGTTAAAATAAGTGATTTGGGTAGGGTTCAGCAGCAAAAAGCAGAAGCAAAGCAGAACAACATTGCTTACACTCTGGCACATCTCGCTTCTGATAGAGTGAGATAGAAACCAATGGCCCATCCATTTACTTTCCTGTCAGTAAATAACCCTTAAGGAGCATTGGCAGAATTAATGTCCCGTCTATTTATTCCTAAACTTTCACAGTTCAGTTTTATTTATTGTCAAAGAAGATGTTTAGAGCTAACTGAGAGAAGGAAATTAAGAGTTCATGCTCTCAAGATTATTACTGCCTATTGGAGATTCATCAGTTTAGTCCATTAAAGAGAATAATCTTAATGCTAACAAAACTTTTTTCCTAAAACCACAGCTGGAAGGAGAGATGAACCAGTGAGACCCATCCTGCTTACAAAAAAAAAGTGGAGCAGGACATGCTTTTTTGTGGAGGCCGCTTGCCTACATGAAATACCTTGCAATAAGCAAGTGAAAGTTTTGCCTCAGGCACCTGTCTGGAAGTTACTGAAGAGTCCCACAAAACCTTCGTATTGTATGCAGAAGAGCCTTTTCACATTTTTGTGTGTAAACAATAATTACATCCAATCACATTTTTAATGGAAATTACTGTAAATGAAGAGCTTTTGCACCTTCCTTTGCTTCTGCCCATTTGGTATAGCAATTGATTATAGATTATAGTTTCACTAAGACTTCATGACCATTTATTGCAAATCCTTTGATTAACCATTGCAATTTCATTTGCATTTGAGGAAAATAATAAAATATTCTTAAATAATTTCCTAGTAATTGTGAATCTCCTTCTAGTGTGTCGTAACTCCACAGTGAATATTCCAAGGTGCATACAGAAATTTATTTTTGGTAGTAATTATAATTGACTTTATGTGATCCAACAGTGAAACCGTGAAAACCAAATTATGCATAATTTGAATGCACTGATTACAACCAGAAAAACCATATGAACTCTGAAAACTTTCCCTAGGGCAGAAAATGTTCAGCTTTTACAGAATTCATCCAAACAGTGAGCGTTTGCCTTCATTACAAGTAAGCTTAAAACATCCTAAAGCAATCCACATTAGTGAAGATTGTTAATGTCTTCAAGTCATGTCCTGTGTAGGGCTAAGTAGGAAGTTAAGTGCTTGATTGGAAGGACAATTAAACAATCAACAGCTACAATGATGGCACTTCAAAGAGGAAAAAATAAGACATAGTTTTATGTCATTGCAGAACACTCAAGTTGAAATGTTGTCAATTTGAATAAAAAATAAGTAGATGTAATTTCAGTATGGTGCTACTGTAATAAAACACCTGCCAGGTCTGTTCTACTTGTTTCAGTTTATTGAGGGTTTTTAAATCATCTTTTAAAATAAAACATTTTGTGGTAAGAAAGATCAAGAAGTGGTCTAAAAGGGAATCTGAAAGAGTGTTCTGTTGAACCTAGCAGTGGGTCTTCCAGACAGTAATGTCTTTGGCTCTTCCTTGGGGTGGGGGATTATGGTACCTAAAGCTCAAACATAAGTTCCTTTCTGCCGTGTGGATGGAAATTTTTGCCACAGGGAAAAAGGCTTGAAGGCTATATCTGCTTAAATAGCCACGGGCGATTTTTAAGATTTTTATCAGTGTTTTGCAGACCTGATGTTGAGTATTCACTACCTTTAGGTGTGTAACTCTCATTGAAGTCAACTGCTTAAAGAATCTCACAGTGAGAAATCAATGGGAGTTAGGCCTGAAATCTTTGAAGAATTTATGTCTGATTGTCTGTTCTAGGGGGAGAATGAGCTGCAGCTGGGACTCATCTTGTGTAATTTTAGCAATCTGGAAGTTTGGTATCTCTTCTAAAGCATTTGTATTGGCTTCTTCTGTAGTCAGTGGAAAAACACAAATCCAGGAAGTGATTGCTACCTTTCTAAAATAGACAATCAAAGAATTTAGAATGAATTAGTCTCTGGAGATTTTCTCCTTTTACCTAAAAAGAGACGTATGACTAGTTTAGTCTAGACCCTGTTTTTTCAGATGATTCTCAATGTCTGCCTTCAAATATGCACATTAAGCTAAATAGAATAATATGGGACTGTATTTCTCAAATTTCTTTTTATAATGGGAACCTGTATTGGTTTTGTGTGGCCTGGTTTTGGTAGTGGGGAGGCTGTAGGGGTGGCTTCTGTGAGAAGCTTCTAGAAGCTTCTTCTATGTCCAACATTACCAGTCCCTGGTGGCTTAAAAAATGGACATGCTACTGGCCAAGGCTGGGCCAATCGGAAATGATGATAATGCCTCTGTGCTAACATATTTAAGAAGAAAGATAAAAAAGGTTGTGGCATAGTTTTATTTCATCCAGAGAAGAACAGAGTCATAATATATGAGAGGAACAACTCTGCAGACACCAAGGTCAGTGAAGAAGGATAGGGAGGAGGCGCTCCAGGTGCTGTAGCTGAGATTCCCCTGCAGGCCATGGTGATAATCCTACTGAAGAAGCTGTGCCACTACAGGCCATGGAGGACCATAGGGATGCAGAGATCCACCTGCAACCTATAGAGGACCCCCACACCAGAGCAGGTGGATGCCTGAGAGGAGGCTGTGACCCCATGGGAGGCCTGTGGAGAGAGGAACCCTGCTCCCATGCTGGAACAGCCTGTCCTTGGAGGACCGCACCCCATGGAAGAGTGACCCATACTGCAGCAGTTTTGGGAGGACTGTTGCCCATAGGATGGACTCACATTGCTGCAGTTCACGAGGAACTATTGTTTGTGAGTTGGACTCACATTGGAGAAGTTAATGGAAAACTGTCTCCCATGGGAGAGGACCCCATGATGCAGCCACAGAATGACTTCTCCCCCTGAGCAGGCGGAGAAGCCTCACGTGGTGAACTGACCATAACTCCCATTCCCTGCCTCCTTGAGCCACTGGAGTAGGAGGTAGAGCTCCAAGGAGGAAGGGGCAGGGGAAAGGCATTTTTCAGGGTTTATTTTACTTCTCATTATCCCACTATGATTTTGTTAGTAATAAATTAACTTCATTTCTCTAAGTTGAGCCTGTTTTGCCCATGATAATATTTGATGAGTGATCTTTCCCGGTCCTTATCTCAACCCATGAACCCTTTGTTATGTTTTTTCTCCTCTGTCCAGCTACAGAGGGGAGTGAGTGAGTGGTTTTGGTAGGTGCCTGGCATCTGGCCAGCAATCAACCCACGACAGTACCTTAAATGTCATTGTAACAATAGTAAGCAGAATTTATCACAAATATGAATGGTAGTTTTAAATTTTATTATACTCCTGTTACAGTTTACTTATAGTATGTGTCAACAGCAATATAGGAAGCATTTTGGGATATATCACCTGGAGTTTTCTATGCAAAAGAAAGTGTTGGGGGTTGAATTTTCCCTTTTTTCTTTCTGTGTATTCTTTCCCATTGTTATGCTAAGTATTTGGGTCTACACCCATAAGCTCAGTTAAAAGGTTTCTCTCGAAGGGGGGTGGGGGGAGAGGGGCAACACCAGAAAAGAAGAGCTGAGGTGAGGGGCTTGTGCTCTGCCGCTCGCTCATCTCATCTGGCTCGGAGCAGGACGGCCGCTGCTAATGCTGCTCTGCCATGCCGACGTGGGAGCTGCCTTCCCTGGCTGTGGGATCCCGCAACCTCCCTGCTCAGACACTCTCCCGCATCTCCTACCGACTTCAGCACATCCTTTTGGAGCATTGGGACTGACCCTGCGCCGGGACCTGTGAGCGGCTTCTCCCCTCTGCCCTTTCCCATCCAGGACACAGACGCCATTCCCCGCAGCGCCCCTCCAGCCATGTGGGATCACCGCTTGCTCCCTGCTCACTGAGAACATCAGAGCGGTAATCGCACCACAAGAGGAAGGGGTCCACAACCAGAACTGTTTACTGTGTTTTCTGCTCTGTTGCTGTTGATCTTGCCGTTATTGTTGTGTTTTTGTTTCTCTTGTTTTATATATATATATATATATATAAGTAAAGAACTGTTATTCCTACCCCCATATCTCTGCCTGAGAGCTCTTTAATTCTGAAAATCATAGTAAAGTGAAGGGAAGAAGGGAAAGGGGGGGTTTATACTCTCCTTTCAAAAAGGAGGCTCTTGTCCCTTTTAGCAGATACCGGTCTTTCAAACCAAGACAGAAAGAAATAATGTTCTGGTGAGGACTGGGATGAAGTATTATGTTCTACTTGGAAGTCACATATTAAAGGAGAGGAATGGAGTAGGCTACAAAAAGCTGGTAGCAAGGTCACGAAGACAGAGTTTCCAGCTCTCACAAAATGAATACCCAGTGTCACAGTGCAGCAAGTAGCACTTCAAATTTTGCACAAAGCTATCCCATTGCCATCACTGGGAAACCAGTGAGTCATAGCACACTGTAGTGTCATCTGGACTTGCTCTCCCGCTTCTGCTGTCTGCTGCCTCTTGCTTTCCCAATTATTACATGCAAAAAAATAAGCAAGCACTATCCCAGTAAGAAGTTGGCCAAACACACATTGCACCAGTTCCACAGCTGTTCAACTGGTTACTTGAAATAGCTATGTTTGCTGATAAAGTCTGACTTTCTGAGCCAGAGCATCAAAGAGCAGGCTGGATCTGACAGCAGCACACAGCCTGCAGATCTGAATGGGCTGGGTGCCAGCTACATCCCAGCGGGAGTTGCAACCAACACCAGCCCTGTGCACCAGCTGGCCAGATTGGTGAACAGTGGTCTGCAACACACTCTTTGCTTTGATCTTGTTAATATGGAATCAAGAGAAACTTCAGGAGATCCCGGTATGAATCCTTTTGGGGAACCTTATACAAGCAAAAGTTCCTGTGGCCTCTTGTACATCTCTGATATTCAGGCAATATGGTCTGGGAAGTCTCTGAAATGGAGATGTCACCTTACAAATACCCTGTTAGCTGCCAGTGAACACTGAGAAAGTGAGGTTTGTCAATTTCCTAATGATCATGGCACTTCTTTTGATCCTAAGTAACTTTATCAAATGAGTTTTCTGCTAGGGTAAGCTAACATAACCCTCAGAATACATTTCCCTGATGTTGTCAGTTGTGAAGTTTTTCCTTTGTTGTTTTCCCTGTTTGAAGTCTAGTCATCTCCTCTCACTAATTCCTCCCTTTCACTAACCTCTCTACACTCTTCAATCTATGAAAAAAAAAAAATACTTAGCATGTCAGAGAGTTATGTATGTTGGTTTTTCAAATACTTTCCTAGTAGTGTGCTGTAATCTCTAAAGAAGGAACTTCTGGTTCAGGGACTCTCCTTGCAGTTGTGTTCTCAATTGCTGTTCAGCTTGTGGAAAGGAAATAAATAGGATATAAGGGTGCAATGCTTTAGCACTGCCACAAGACAAGCAGTTTAGTGTACAGTTCTCCTTGGATGGTACTGACCTCAGCATTAGAAAAAGCAATCTTCTAGAAAGATATCAACAACACTTTTAGCATCCTACCACATCTGAGGTTTAAGGACCTGAGGATGAGAAGGCAAGGTGCCATAGCGTGAGATATTATGTACCTTGGCGCACATGTCAGTGTCAAAATCAAAGCAGTACTCACACACGTGGTCAGGCTGGTCACAAGTCTGGCAGTGGTGATTAAGAAACCATGGCTTTCACTGAGTTGCAAACACTCAATAATTGAGTTATCCTTTGAGTGACTTATAATCAGCAAAGTCTCCATAAGGTTGGCTAAGCTACTGCTACAGTATGAATTTCCCAATTGTGTGGGAGGATTAAAAGAAAGAAGCTATAAACTAAAGTAAACAGGAAGAGGTTTGCTGATCATTTTAAACTTTGGGAAAATTGCATCTTATTTTAATCATAATGAAAAAAAATTCCACCACAAATACACCATATTACCATGGTAATATTTTTTGTTCTGATTTTTTGTTAGAAAAACAAAATGCTAATGATAAACACAAAATTACTTTTATTAGAATTTTGATAAAATCATACATGCCCTTACTGAGTACCACATGTGAGTAATATTTCAATTATTCCACTGATGTCAATGAGAGGGAATTAAAAGTGCTGAAATTTTTAGTGATGGGTATTTCACTGCAGCTGTGAGCAATGTGTTCCTCAGAGACTAGTTCTCCTGGGGCAATGTTAAACCCTTGGACTTGCATCTTATTAGTAAAATAATACTGTTTAAAAATAGGATCAAAAGAGATCTAGCAAAGAAACTTAGCCTTGTCTATATTTTGGTATATAAATTATTATCATAAATTATAAATAAATGTTCTTTTTACACATATATATGAATGCATGTCATAAAAAAACCCATAAAGTATTCAACAAGAAGAGAGCATTCGAAGTTAAAACTAAATGTGACTATCTAAAAAATGTCAACAGTTAAAAAGGGTAGAATTTTGTTAAAAATTCTTAGGTATAGATGCCTGACTTCTCTTGCATTTTAAATCTCTTGAACTTATTCTGCTGCTTTCCAAATATTTAATTCTCTAATTTTCTTAAACAGATAAAATTAAGTGTATAATTAATTATAAAATATGTAAAAGCGGTTCACACAAATTAATAATTCTACCAGAGAAGCTGCTTTGCAAATGCGAACAATCCTTTGTTGTCATCTTTATTTAGGAGGTACACTGATCTCCAGAGCTGAAATGGGCTATTGAAAAATGTCATTTATTCAAAGAGCACCTTAGCATGTATTTAGGAAGGAGGTTTGAACAGAGAACTGTAAGCCCAGTAAGATGGATGGCAAGAACCCTTTCTGACCAGTTCACCTTCATGAACTAGACTTGAGTGTAAGACTTGTAACAAAGCAGACCTGAATACAGTTGGATGGGGAAAATCATTATAGCTGCAAGCATTCCGAGTGTGTTTCCCTAAGCTGTCTTTATCACTTCTCCCTCAGCAAGGCAGGTGTGCCTGAATAGCCTTTTGCCAGTGGCGTGAGGACCTTTGCATACCTATAGACAAATATTCAAGTTGACAGGGTGAGGTAGTGGAGAGCAAACAGAAGTATCCCTGCGAATGGTTCTCCACACTATTTTCTCAAGCAGCCGTGGTTTCAGATTTTCCCATCCAGCACACTGCCTGCTCAGACCTGCTCTAACCACCCTTTCCACAGTGTGAGCACAGCTGCTTGTGGTGCCTTAGATGAAGCCAGATCATGACGTTTTTGTTAGAATTATTTTTAATATGTCTCTGTTAATTTGTTTGGTTTGTCATTTGGCCCCACAAATTATGCCAGCTGCCATAATATGAAGCAGTGGCAAGAGATTAGGGGTTCTAGGTACACCTTAAATGGTTGTTACCACTGAAAAGAGCATGTCAAATACATTATGCCCTAAGGAGTTGTTGAGGGTTGAATTGTCCCTTTTCTTTCTGTGGAATTTTTCCCATTGTTGTGCTGAGTATTTGGGTCTACACCCATGAGCTCAGTTAACAGTTTTCTCTCGAAGGGGGCGGGGGGAGAGGGGCAACACCGGAAAAGAAGAGCGGAGGTGAGGCGGCTGCTCTGCTGCCGCTCGGGGGGGCACCGCTCGGCCCGCTCGTCCACCTGGGAGGAGGAGGTTCGGCACTCACTCGACTCGGCCACGCTGAGGTGGGAGCTGCTTTTCCCTGACTCTGGGATCCCGCATCCTCCTGCTCATTCTCCCGCATCTCCTACCGACTTCAACACGTCCTCTTGGAGCATCAGGACTGATCCTGCCGGACCTGTGAGCGGCTTCTCCCCTCTGCCCTTTCCCCCTGTGGGACACAGACGCCATTTCCCCGCGGCGCCCCCCCCAGCCACGTGGAGTCCACCGCCTCTCTTCCCTGCTCGCTGGAACATCAGAGGGGTAACCACACCACAAAGGGGTCCACGACCAGAACTGTTTACTGTTTACGGGGCTTCCTGCTCTGTTGCTGTTGATCTTGCCGTTATTGTTGTGTTTCTGTTTCTCTTTATATATATATCAGTAAAAGGACTGTTATTCCTACCCCCATATCTCTGCCTGAGAGCTCTTTAATTTCGGAAATCACAGTAAAGGGAAGAAGGGAAAAAAAGGGGGTTTATACTCTCCTTTAAAAGGGGGGCTCTTGTCCCTTCTAGCAGATACCTGTCTTTTCAAACCAAGACAGGAGTTCTATTTAATGTGGTGGTAAATCCAGTCTTTGTGCACAGTCTGAATCTAGAAATATAACAGTCCCTTGAACTTAAAAAAACCTCACTTTGCCTCTTCAAATGAATTAAATATTTTTTTCCGTAGACATCTTTGATCTTGAAGCTTTGCTGTCTCAAATGTTGTCTCCCGTGGTTTTACTTTATGCAAGATCAGAATGGATCAATCTGTAGCTGAAAAAAAAAGCTAGAGTAAGATCCTAAAGACAGTATTAAAAATCTGTCCAGGTTGGTGGAATGCAGTTGTGTATTCAAACCTGATCTATCTGCAATGTGCACTTCTGTTTACTCCAGTAATGCACAGGTGTGGTATTAATGTACATGGAACCCACAGTACAAGAAAAACAAGCTCATTTTCATAAGCCTGGCAGACATTCATAATGCCAGTAAGTAATGTGTAGGGGCTCAAAATTTGAAAAATAGTTGAAAACAAACCTGACAGCATGCATCAGGGCTTGTAGTTTAAGTTCTTCCATTTCTAGTGCCTTCTAAAACTTGCCTAAAGTCATGAAGTTTGCATGCATGCTGCAGTTCTTTAATGCACTGCACATATTTGTCCTGGTTTCTTGATTTGAATGCTCAGACACCCATTTGTATATTGCACCTATAAATTCATATATACACATAAATATATTTTATATGTACTTTAACTTTCCGTGCGCATGATATTTAACTTCATGTACGGCATGTGCTTTTGTCACAAGTACAGTAGGTTCCAAGCACAGCTAGTGCAGCTTTCAACTGAGACTATCTCTGTCAGCCCCAGGCTCAACAGCCTGGCAGGAAAACCTGCAAATCCTGCTGCACCCCACGGATTTCTGTGATTTGCAGTGTTGATGGAAACATCCTCCTTGCTGAGGCATTAGAAGTTCCCAGATGAGAAACCTTTGCTTCACTCTTCCAAACTCACCAAATTGTTATACAACTGCAACTTTGAGTCTTTTTGATGCTACACTTGGAATATGTGTTATTGCCACACATACAGTAAAAAAAAAACAAGCAAAAAAACCACCAACAAACCATCAAGTAAGGAGGATAACACTGCAGCTAATGGGTGTTTTATTACATGGTTTTAAAAAGGCTGGTATTTCTCCACATGAAAGAAAAGGCTAGGCATTTCTCATCATCAGAAAGATGCTGTTCTGTCCCACAGTTAATAGTGTTGTCTGATATTGTCTACCACTAACCTTAACACAGTCCTACAGCTGCTATGGATTTGGTGAATTATTTTGGACACAAATTTGGTACATTGACTGTATCACTAAATCTAATGTGCTGGTTTGGGGTTTTTGTTTTATTTTGTTGTTTATTTTTCTTTTTTCTAACTGATCCATCACATACTAACTTTTCAGCTGTAAAGACACACGGTCTGGAGAGACACTGATGAAAAATGTCCTGTAGGATTATAGAATTGGAATATCTTGAGTTGGAAGGGACCCACAAGGATGATCGAAATCCAGCTCCTGATACCAAGGCTTACCTTCTTTGTTTTAATTTGTGGCCTTAAAGAATAGGTAAAAAAAGTGTTTTATATATATTTATAATTAGTAAAGACTGTAAACACAGCTAAGGACAGCAAAAAATAAATGCAACTTGTAGATATTAGACGCAGAGACAAGTAATGTAGGTCTCCATTCTGCAAACAATTATAGAGCTGTTTAAGAGTGTGAGGGTCTTTTAGTTCCAGCAGTCTCCTGCTGTATCTAAAGTCACAAAAGACATGAGCACAGTGTTTTCTGGAGTTAATTTGTACAACACATTAAATCCTTGTATATATTGAAGTGTACTTTGAAAATCAGACTGAAGTAAAGGAGACTACTTAGGATGCAAGAAAATTCAGACAAAAGTAGGTGTACAAGTGACAGACCAGGGAAGTGCCCTGCTTTAGCTGACCATGCAGCAGAGGGGAAAGATTGGAATCTCTTTCACCAAACGGGACGTTTGACAGTTTCCATTCATTAAATTAATGTTAAGACGGGGGTGTGACAAGCCTCTTAAGAAGCCTTTGCAAATTATGTTTGCTTGTAAGAAAGAGGCAGAGCACTCCTATGTTTAATTGAATAATAATTCTAACTGGGCTTTTATAAGGTATTTATCTGCTATTTATTTGCTTTTCTAGGTTGTCTTCCACTGGGAGGTCGTAAGAAGCTTTCAGGAGCCTTTTCCAATGCGTAGTAGTAATTAGAGCTGCAGGAGCCGTCCTTTTATCTCCTACAGCCCTGTTGTGGGGGCGCGGAGTGCCCGGGGCATTGGGGGCGAGCGGGGCAGCGCGGTGCCGGCGCGGTGCCGGCCCGGTGCCGGCCCGCTGCCTGCCCGATGCCAGCGCGGTGCCAGCCCGGTGCCGGCGCGGTGCCGGCGCGGTGCCAGCCCGGTGCCGGTGCGGTGCCGGCCTGCTCATCGAGGGGCTGGCGGATCCTGTGGTGTCCTCGGGGGCAGAGGGTCCGGCCGCGCTCTCACTGAGCTTCACGTGCTGTTTGCTGCCTGTGGCTGACAGAATAAGAAAACCCTTAAATGAAATGTTCGACCAGGCAGAATAGGTAGGCAATAAAGGTGTGATCAAGCACTTTTTCCTTTCTGAAAATAATTCTGTTTGTATAATTAAACACATTTCAGTTTTGCTTTTACAATTTCACTATTTAGAAGCTGATTAATCAGCATATTACATGGCACTAGTCTTTCAGAAAGCGCCTTGATAATTACTTTTTAAGAGCATCGCTGTTAAATTCAAATCTGTTTATTTCTCTGAGCTCAGCACAGCAAAAGATTTTAGTATAGCGAAATGCTTGCACCTTTTCATGTTAGCTGAAAGAGGTAATAAAGATGTGTTTTAACAAAGCAAATGAGAGACCTATTGCGAAGTCTCTAGATGTTTATTGCCTAAGAAAGGGAGGGAAAACCCCTTTAACACTTTTTAGATGTTGTTTCATTTTAAAATTAATTTAGTATGACTACAAAACATTGTAAGGAAATAGAATGAGAAAATTAGACCCATAAAAGTTTTGAAGTCAGTGGGATGATTGTCACTATTCGGATTTTTAAAAGCAGTCAACTTCTAATTTTTTTTCTTTTTTTAAGGAATATAGCAAAATATAGTTAAAATAACTTCATGTACATACCTAAAGAAGCATGGTAAAACCAATTGCACTTGAGGACTGCCAGGGCTCAGCTGTGGTAGGTTTAAAGGGAACCTCTACGAAGAGTTATTGAGGGAAAAAATTATTATGAAGAACAGTCGTGTCTCTGGTTGTGCTGGTGGGAAATTGCCAAGGAATATATTAATCAAGTGTTTCACTTTCTACCACTCTACCTCTACATGGAAAGGACTTTATATAGGGGAACAAGGTTTTGCATTTAAGTAATGGAAAAAGAGAGCACACAAACTTTTGTTAAGAGAATTGCTTATACAAAAAAAACCCACAAACAAACGCACAAACACCCACCCCAAAAATAAAACAAAGCAAAGCAAAGCAACAACCCTCAACCAACCAACCAACCAACCAACCAACCAGAAAACCAAAATCTGCAATGCAAATGCAGCAATGCATACCAGTCAGGAACTTTGCAGTGCTTCAGTTCTACCTAGTTTATTTCCTTGGTTTGTGACCAGATATCCTATCCATTAGGCAGTGGACGATGTCTGTGAAACAAATGTTAAACAGACCATAAACCCCTGTGCTTGGACTATGAACTGTGAATAGGCAGATGCCGGTTTACTTCATGCAGGTTTTGTGACTGCACAGACTTCTGAAAGGATGGAATTAATGGAAGGACTACAGCTTCATAGTATGATTTCAAAGGAACTTGTCAAAACTGGAAAATGCATGTCTTGCTTTCTTAAAGAAGTAAGTGAGAAAAGTAGCTTCCTTTGCTGTTTCTGAATTGGAATTTGGTACCTGAGAGAATAGGACCTATCTTTTTCAAACTGAACAAGACCCAATCCCATTGCCCACAGAATAAATGTGGTAATTTTCAAGCCAAGACAAGTCAAAGATACAAAACATCTTAAAACAGCTCCAAAATAAACAAGTAATAAAATAATAAGTAATAAATGCATGTTAATTACTTCATAACTATGTATAGTAAATCAGGTCTCTCAGTGCAGTGACATGGAGCTCTCTGGGAATCACATTGCCTGTGGAGGTGTGAGCTCTTTTTTGGAATAATGTTGTCAAATGTCAATAAGAATAGAAGCTTTGTTTGTGTCTAGGCATAGGCAGGTGTTTTGTGATTCTTTGATTAACAGGAATGAGGAAGGCTAGGATCCAGTTTAGGTCGAATTCTTACTGGCTGCCACACAATAAGAAGTCCAGCAGCTCTGGTTTGTGGCCAGGTAGAGTGAAAGTGAAGTTATCTGTGCCTCAGGTTTTGAAGCAGGCATTAACTCTTCTTTGGATTTCCAATTGCAAATATTACAGCTCATCAGGGGAAGCTCTTGTTGCTAGCAGATAGCAACTTATGCTATCTGCTATAACTTATCCTCTCCTTATGCTTTCCTTCTCCAAAACTTTATTATCCAAAGCCAGGAGCTTCTGCAGAGTGAATAGATATAAAGTCATGGAAAGACTATAGATGTCTATAGACAAATCAAATAATTATAAGTTTTCTCCCTTATATAAGCAGAAAGGACTGTAAGCATCAGGCAAAATGGATGGTACAAGTTGATCAAAATTTTATGCACAGAAAAATGAAATCTGTGTTTTGAAAACTACTTGGAAATGGAACTACTTATGTCCTCGTCTTCCTTCCCTCCCTCTCTCTCCCAAAATATGAAAAAGAGAAAAAGAAGCAAAAGCACATACTTAAAGGTGATGTACAGAATGAAGTCACTCTCAGAAAAAAAAGACAAAGAGAGTTATTTCTGCTTTAAGATAGTTCAGGACAGTATTCCATATATATTTTCTAGATTATTAAGCTGGGTAAGTTCAGCTTCCATTCAGTCACAGGATAGCCTGAGCACAGAATTCTAGCATAAAAGTGAAAACTCAGTTTCCACTGTCTTCAGACACTGTTGAGTAAGTAGCTTAGGCCCATAGCAGCAATCAGGTACCTTAAATTGTTCCTAATCTCAAGACTAATGTTATCAAAGTTCTGCCTGGGTTTTGGTTGCAAGAGATCCCTAGTGCACATTTCCCACTGCCTGGAGCAACATGCCAAGAATAGTTCCTTATTTTACAAGCAGTTAATTCACCAGGTGAGGATTAAGAGATTCTTAAAGAATATAGTTACTTGTAGACAAACATCTGCAGCCAACATTTGAGAAACTTGTAGTGACTTTCTTAACCACCTCCCTGTATCTGTCAGTAGTTCACTGATTTCATCATTTGGTTACTGTAAATCTGCTTCAATGTAACATAAACTCTAATACACTTATATTAACTTGCTCTGTCTTAATAAGGGATGCTTTCATACCACTTTTTTTCACCTCTGGATGAAGAAGAAAGTAGCTGCCTCCAGCATGATCATCAGAGCAGTCTTGTGGATTATTGACAGACGCAGGGAAAATCCTTTCAGCACTAATGGAGAGCATGAAGTCTGGATTGGCGTTTCCAGGATGATGGTTTTGGAGAATGCACAGCTTAATACTTTTTTCAGAAAATATAAACAGTCTTCACTGCATATTGTTTATAACTTCTCTCCACTGAGATAGTATGAGCTCAGCATGTGCTTCATGAATAGCTTTGTGGTAGTGGAATGTCTGTTCACACCTTAGGAAGCAACTAATGAACAGTTCCAGGCCATATACCTTGATTGGAATTGTATGCACAGGTTCCTTTAGTAACTATTTTGTATTCTCTGTGAAAGCCTTCTTAACCTGCTGGAGCCGACCTTTAACAGTGCACATGTTCCAGGAATCCATCTTCTCTCTCCACATCATCATGGCTGTACTAATCTTCTCTAGGTGATTGTTTGGGTTCTATTTAATGTAATCTCTGGATTCCTGATGATGATGTTTGCTATTATGTGCTGTTTGCAAATCTTGCAGAAAAATCAGAAGCACTGCGTGTCACTGACCAATGAGATTCTTGTTAAGTTCAGATCCTGGCATATACATGTCATAACTGCATATGACAAGGTCACTGATAACTCTTCATTGCTTACTGCAAGGCAATCTGCCATGTGTCGCCCACGCACTTTATTCCAATGCAGTTTAGGTTTTGCATTCTTAATTAAAAGTACTTTTTTAAAAATACCTCTTGAGAGCTGTACTCAGATCTGCTGACCTGAGTACATGGGCTTTGTATCCCCTATATTTTACTGCTTTTTTTGTTCTGTCATTCATTCTCCTGCTAGTGTGACACAAAAACATTGTTCTTTGATGCATTCTTTTCTGAGGTCTTTCATTGTATGCTTGGTAACTGCTGTGACACTCTAGGATATCTTGCAACTCTGTCTTCATTTGCTTACGAAGCACCTATTAGATGATAATTTGTGCTTAAGTTCCCTATTGACAGTGACTGATTTGTGTTCTGCCGTGGGGCATGGAGGCCTGTTGTCTCAGCAAGTCGGTTTTGTTACACATCTTTCAAAGATCAAAAGAATCTCTGCCTGAATTTGTAAGCGAGAATCAGTGCACACAAGTAGAAATAATGATAGGGAAGTGCAAAGAAGAAATGAGAAACTCTTGGTCAGAATGGTGTTAGTTCACAACACAACCAGAGCAACCAGTTGATAGGCTTTATAAGCAATACAGACATTTTTGACTATGACCTTAGTTTTGCCCTCCATTCAGTGCACTTCATAGAAAATGGAGTATTAATCTGCTACTAATTACAGGAATTACTACTAATTACTAGTTCCAGGAATTGTAATTCCCGGAACTTTCAATAATTAAAACATATATATTACATATCTCCTAGTTCTGTTGATTGCTTAACTAGGAATAATTTTTCATAAATCTGTGTATGCTACTGATTTAGCATTTCTGCTGGTGATGGGCATCAGCTTGTTTCAAACGTATGATGCAAGCTTTTGTGCCAGCTCCCAAATCCTCCGGAGCTACTGCTTTATCCTGCCTTTTTAAACAAAACTCCATCTTACGCTTTATGTATAATAGGGACTAATTTCCTGAGGTGTTTTCTCCTGAGATACGGCTGCTTCTGGAGAATGAACACTCGGCCATTCTCAGCACTCTCACAGGATAAACAAAGTATTTTATTTTGCAGATATTTTCTGCTTTATAGAGCTGTAAGGATGCTTGTCTCCCGAAGGCATGCTTTGATGTGTATCTCTGTCATTAGAAATGCTGTTAGTGAATTGTTCCTTATCCTTGCAGTAGCATCTCAGTAAGGTGAATTGCAGCATGTGGTGGTTTCTTTGTGATGGTTAATGATGATGAGACCATGCATCCCGGTAACTCATCCCTTTCCAGAGAACATGAACTTGGGTTTTCATGCAATGCTACCTACTGCTCCATAAAGTGCAATTCTCGCTGCCCTGTACATTGGGAACATTATCTCTCTCAGCGAAGGTCTGAAATTATATGATATTTTCTGAAAATCATCTAAAAATCCTAAAGATATAAGAATCCTGGATCGAGTCTGTCAATGACCTCATCACTGTATGCATTTCTGCTTTCTAAGTTCTTAATATGACATTAAGATATAATGGAGTTCCAGTTTACATACTTTTAATATAGGCAATTTTTTCCTGCCTTTCTTTTGCATTCCACAATATGGAATTGTACCATCCTAGCCAAGACATTTGTAGTCAGTCTGTCTCTGTCTTGAATTTCTTTATCCTTGCTTGTTCTCTAGGAATAACTTCAAACTGGAATTTGAGGAAGGCAAGTTGGGTCCTTGATTGAAAAAATTCTGTTGTTTTCTTAGATAGATTAAGAAATTATCTCATTTCAAACCAGCCATATTTGTTAATGTCATCACTTCCAGATGGGTCCATAGTACTTTATTCTTATATAAATGATGTATTTATAACAAATATTTTATAATCTTCTAGAATATGACCTGATTCTGACAGAAAGTCAGGAATACCAAATATAGTGAAACTTCTGAATCATAGAGTAAAATATTTTCTAGTTCCAGAGGAAAGCAACAAAAGTTCCATTACAGAGGTATATGAAACTGTCACATACAGCAGTAACAATTCTATTTTCCATGCGGTATATACTCCTAGGACTTTACTCTCTCAGGTGTTAGCTGTGGTTTCCAGATGGAACTTTCTTTCCTATTATTATTTTTTTTCTTTCTTTTCTTTCTTTTCCTTTTCTTTCTTTCTTTCTTTCTTTCTTTCTTTCTTTCTTTCCTTTCTTTCTTTCTTTCTTTCTTTCTTTC
>VZTT01027230.1:23649-35566 GCA_013400855.1 Buphagus erythrorhynchus | reverse complement strand
TTTTTTATTTATGGTAATAAATTTCAGGTTCATTTATTATTGCTACCATAACAGAATAAATCTGAATTATTCTAATGTCAACAGTCTTCATGGATGCTGTGGAAGAGACTTTTCTACCATAAAAAGTCTGAGATTCATAATTTTTTTCATCCAAAAGAGACACCAGTGGGGGTTTAGAGCAGATTTTTGACTGTTTGAAGTATCTAGTTTGGGTGTGATTCAAACCTACACACTGAAAGTAGAAGACTAACTTTGTTACAGTTAAAATAACATCTTCAAAAGTTATTCAAGTCACTTAAATTGGCCTCCATTCTCACAGGGTACATACAGTGTAAAATTCTCCACTCCAGCGGAGGGAAGTACCTGGGTGTTCACACCTATACTTGAACATATATTAACCCATTGGGCTTTGTGTTTCATGGGCTTCCCTCACCCCTGACAGACCAAGACTGTGACCATCGCTTTGACCAGCAGACATCGGAAGTGCAACAACCAACTCTTGCTGCTGAGCCCATGGGTGATGATTATTTACCTTTCTATCTTGTTCTTTCTTTCTCTTTCATCCTTTTCCCTTAAATATCTTCTGAACTGTTATTTTTATGCTTTTATATTTTTCTAACCAAAATGGCTGCATTTTAAAATTTGTCTAGAACCTTATTCTACCTTAACATTCTAAAGTTTGCAAGTAAAAGTTTGTTATTGAACCTCCTAAGAATTTTGTTTCTCCTGTGCACCACCCCGAGTGAACCCAACAATGCTTCCCCAAACTCACTGAGCAGAATGGGGCATAACAGCGTGGTAACTCCAGCATGTGTGATCATATCCACACAATAGCACTGTACAGTGGGAAAAGCCCTACTTCCAAGTTTTTGGGTTGATTCTGCAAGTTCGTGTTGATTCTGCACATTTCAATAGAGGAAAAGAGTTGCCCATACACTCTAGAGAAAAATCTGGTTCTTTGCCTCTGGAGTAGTAACAGAATGGCTTATGTTTATAAACTATTGTTCGGAAAAGTCTGTTGCTATAAAGATTAAGTCACATGCAGTGTGAATACTTTTCTGTACCTATGTTGGGGGTTGAATTTTCCCTTTTTTCTTTCTGTGTATTCTTTCCCATTGTTATGCTAAGTATTTAGGTCTACACCCATAAGCTCAGTTAACAGGTTTCTCTCGAAGGGGGGGGCGGGGGGAGAGGGGCAACACCGGAAAAGAAGAGCTGAGGTGAGGGGCTGGTGCTCTGCTGCTCGCTCATCTCATCTGGCTCGGAGCAGGACGGCCACTGCTAACGCTGCTCTGCCATGCCGACGTGGGAGCTGCCTTCCCTGACTCTGGGATCCCGCAACCTCCCTGCTCAGACGCTCTCCCGCATCTCCTACCGACTTCAACACATCCTTTTGGAGCATCAGGACTGACCCTGCGCCAGGACCTGTGAGCAGCTTCTCCCCTCTGCCCTTTCCCATCCAGGACACAGACGCCATTCCCCGCAGCGCCCCTCCAGCCACGTGGGATCACCGCTCGCTCCCTGCTCACTGAGAACATCAGAGCGGTAATCGCACCACAAGAGGAAGGTGTCCANATATATCTATATATCTATATATAGATATATAGATATATCAGTTAAGGACTGTTATTCCTACCCCCGTATCTCTGCCTGAGAGCTCTTTAATTCCGAAAATCATAGTAAAGTGAAGGGAAGAAGGGAAAGGGGGGCGTTTACACTCTCCTTTCAAAAAGGAGGCTCTTGTCCCTTTTAGCAGATACCTGTCTTTCAAACCAAGACAACCTACTAAACCGCCCCATGGGCTAGTTAAGGAAAACTAGTCAGCAATTCAAGGAACATGTTATTTTGATGTAGAAGGTTCAGTGGTAGAACAGGTAGAAAAGGAGATAAATAGGTACCAAATTAATTTATTTAATCATAGGTTTTTTTACATTTCTCCTGATTAAAATGGGGAGAGTTAACCATTGGCCATGAAAAGTAACTAGAATACAGAATCATAAAGAATGTAAGGAAAAAATTATGGAAGGAAACTATTCTGACTTATGAATTCTTAATCTATTTCTCTGTTATATTCCAGTTTTCATTACTTATTTTTTTCTCTGGAATACGTTCACTTGACTGTGTATCTCTTGAGTCTATATTTTCCTCACTGACATAACGAGAGGACAGTAATATTGGAGACCAAATTCATCAATCACTAGCCCAGTCCATTTATGTGGCAATCTTACCATGTTGTGTGGCTACAGGTAAGTAAACAGGCTCCTCTCTAGGTAAAAACATATGTTCAATTAAGTTTGTGTTTCAAAATAAATTATGTGTAAATCTTTTATAGCTTCTTAATTTAATGTGGGTTTAGTTAGTTAATAGCTTCAATAGTGAAAAAAGAGCTGAATATATGTAGCAAAGCTGGTTAGTGTGAAATCATATATACTTTTGGAAAGCAGCTTTGGAAATATGAAGTGTATTGTGTAACATAATTTTCTTTGAAAAGGAAAATCTTAAACTCCAAAGCATAGTACTTCCATCTCCCTGAATAAAATAGACTTATTCTTTATCTCTGAACATCCTCTATTTGATATAATCCTAAGGAATGGTCTGTGGAGCTAGTCCTGAATTCTTCATCTCAGAAGCAGTACAGTTGTGATGAGATGCAGTCGCCTCTGCATTGAAACTATCTGGACCCTGTACTGAGAACTAGAGTAAAGGACTTGAACCATTGAAAAAAGTGTTGAAATGGTAGAATAAGGAAACCTCTCCTTATATTCTGTAGTGGCTTTCTATCTTAATTTCCAGTCTATAATCTACCATATTTCTCCTGCATTTGTCTTTCTGAAAATCTATCTCCCGATGTCAGCATGACCCTATCATAATGCTGCCATTACTATGCTTCTTTACTTATCTGCTAGCAAGAAAATAACGTTATGGTTAGCTTCTGAATGGCAGAACCTCTTAAGATGTCCCTTGTAGGCATTTCATTCTGGATGATGCTTGCGGGCTCCCCTGCATTCCTTTTGCTTTCAGCTGCTGTACTGTTTTCTTTCAGAATATTGAAAGATAATGTCTGATTGCAGCCTTCTTCACTTGGGTGAAAGATTTTAGTTCATGGAGTTACCTAGTTATTCCAGATCCAATGTCTAGAAATATTGAAGTCAGAAATTCTTCAAGCCCCAATCTGCAGACAGATAATGGGACAACAAGTGAAACAAACTGGATTTATCCTTTTGATTAATGTGCACTGACTGTCAACTGGACTGAAAGACCATTCACTTTACCAAATGGATTTTCACAACATCTAGCAGTTCTCATTACAACAGGTACAGAAGTACCTGGATTTTTAAATTCTTCCCACCTGTCAAAGACTTTATTGACAATAATGAAAGTGGGTATCTGAATTATCTTAAAAACTTCTTCTTTTCCTTTCAGACCCTTAAGATTTTGAAAATCTGAATTCAGAAATTCCAGCAAAGCATGTTTATCTACTTGCTTATTAGCTTATATTCTTGCAAACTTGCAAAAATATTTTAAATATTATTTGCAGCATTTTGAAGTGAAATAGGATATGTAAAGCATTGTTTCAACTTTCAGTGTTTTCAGTGTTTGGAATTATTTTCAGGACCAATAAGGTATATGTAGAGGTGCTACCCCAGATATATATGTGCACTTAAACTCCATGTCAAGTATTCTGAGTACCTGGAGAATGTTGAAAAAGACTCTCTTGTTCTTTGTAGTACTATAGATTTACATTTCTTTCCCATGTAGTGCAACAATGGTATTTTAGAGGAAGAATAATCAGAGATTCACCAATATTCAGAATAAACATGAAATATGAACTGACAAAATCTGTTAAACAGATGCTTGAGCAGCCATATATTTTACTTAAATACTGTCACTGTATGTACTAGACTTCTGTGTTTAATTCATGGAAACATTAATTACAGTGCTAAACTTCTCCTGACAGGCAGAGTGTAACAAGTCTTCAAATAATAAAACACACCTAATTTCATCTCAACTCCTTTTCTATAAGCAAATACATGAGTGTGCCTCCAGAAGTACACAATCTCATCTACATGGAAACCTAAACATTTAAAATTAGTATCACTATTGAGGGAGGGGCAGAGGGTTTACTACGGAGGGACTTGATCTACAGCTGCTATTTAATACCAGCCAACTTAAATCTCATGCCAAAAATGTCTGGTGTTTGTTTTCTTTTGTGAAGAAGCAGATGGTTTTCCAGATGATATCCAGATGATTTAAAGGAAGCTGAATCTGTATCCTATCAAAGCTTCTCTGAAGCTCATCCATAATTTTTCCTTTCTCCCACTGTACATACTTTCATGTGCAAAAAGCTTCAGACAAACCAGAGGCTAATGATTAAACAAAAAGAATACAATAGTGTACTGAAACTGAATTTCTACAGTAAATTGCTATGTGATCAATATCCAATACATTAAATATCTTTCTTGCAATGACAATTATCCTGTGTCCTATCCTCCTTCATAAATTATCCCAGAAATAGCAGCTGATATAAAAACCTTTGTGTTCTAGGCCAACTTGTGTAATATTTCCCCGTGAACTAAATTATAGCATATTTGTAGTAAATTTGTCTGCCAGGGACTGTTTTTAAAGACTGAAACTTCCAGATCTTGTTATGTCAAAGACGTAAGATTTCTGCTGTTGAGAACAGATTTTTTAAAAATAATTTGAATGCTATTTTTAGGGACCATGGTATTAATTTAGCACATTAGAGTATCCCCTGCATATCTTCTGTGCAGGATAAACATGTCAGTTATATTTTTACTTTATGTTGTAGCAATTTCTTTTCTAGAGGTCTCTGTAACTTACAAGAGACAATTTTGTCCAAGTTTATTCTCCTTCAGTGTGAATAATTGCACTATGCCTTCTTTACTGAAGTAGGGAATTTTAGAGCATAGTTCATCTCACCTGTTTTAGACAGTTCCTTTAAGATGGGATAAATCACTCTTTAGATTCTATTGATCATATACACAAGATTTAAAATTATTATAAAGAGAGACAGTTCAATATAGTCAAATAATATATTCTAATGCACATTGCATCCTGTTTTCTATCACCTGACCTCACAGGAGAAGGAATGTATACAGTTTTCGTCAAAGAATTTGATAAGCAATCTCTCATATAGATGAAGACCAAGACAGCTGGGACTGTTCAGCCTGGAGGGGGGTGTCTCATTAATGTGTACAATTATCTGAAGGAAAGGTACAAAGAAGAAGGAGTCTGTCTCTTTTCAGGGGTGCTGAATGACAGGACCAGAGGCAACAGTCACAAACTGAAACTCAGAAGGACCCCTCTGAACTTCAGCACTTTTTACTGTGAGGGTGACACAGCACTGGCAGAAGTTGCCCAGGGAAGTTGTGTACAACCATCTCTAGGCAGGCCTGCTTGACTGGAAGGGTTGGACCAAGTGACCTTCATAGGTCACTTCCAACCTCAACCATTTTGTCATATTACATCTAGATTCTATTAATGATATTTACATAAGGATGTTACTGATTGCAGACTATTCAAATAATATGTAGGATCTTTGAGGGTGGAATTTTGCTTTACAGAAAGATCTCTCAACTTATTTCCTTCTGCTCTTACGAAAGGGGAGCAGCACACTTCCTCTTTCATGATCACTGATGATTTGGTTCACTTGAGTGAGTTGTCTGACTCTTAAATGGGTTCAACTTTCTGGATCATCAGCATGCCAAACCCGTGGAGGAAAAAAATAAAATTTTCTTCTTGTTTTGCTTCTTAAATCTGTTCACATGCATCATGTGCATCAGTGGTATAAGGGAATTCAGAGCCAATGGCAAAAAGTAGTTTCCCCTTTCCTTTGTTGTCTGCCATGTCAGACTTCATCCTAAGAAAAGGAACAGGTTAAAGAACAACTGTTTAATTTTTCTAAGAAAAGGAACAGGTTAAAGAACAACTGTTTAATTTTTCTACTTATTCAACTAGATTCCGTGGTCAACAGTGCTGATGGCAGCATATGCATCAACAATTTACTGTACCCACTTGCAAAAGAGCTTGATCTTCTGAGCAGTAGTGTCTTGGCTTAAAGTCTCTGTCTGGACTACCTACTCCAGATCTCAGCCCAGGTTGTCTGGAATCTTCTTAGAAAACTCATTTGCGAACTTCATTCACTACCTTCTCTAAAAATAGGGATCTGGTTTTGCATGATTTCAGAATGAAATCAAGTGAAACTCAATGGCTGGGATTTTGTTTTGCTTAGACCTCCTGGGTGCATGTGGATCTGTAAGGGGGAGCTGAGGCTGGTGGTGCAGGGAGCCACACAGAGCAGAGCAATGAACAAGCCAATGAATCAAATAGGCAGCTCAAGTCTTGCAAACAGAAACTGCAACTTCACAGAAAATTTAGCTGATACAATTTATTCTAATTTATTACAGTTAACTACATAATAGCAAATGTTAACAGATCAGGGTGGATTTATGTCAGGGAAGGCTACTGTCCTAATGCATGGCCCCCTCATTAGCATTGCCAGGAGCAGCACATGCTCTCTCTGGCCTCTCCTTACCACATCTTATCATTACCATCACAGCAGAAACAAGCCTTTTGAATCCTGCAATCTCTGACCTGGAGGAAGAGATTTTACCTTTAGAAGGTAAAGAAGGGAACTGGCAGATAGCTGTTGGTGTGAACTACAGCTCTGGTTGTTTTTATTTGGGCATTTACTTGAAGAAGCACAGAAATTACTGGGTACTGAGCACCTCTCAAAATCCATATTCCAGTCGATTACTGCTAGAGTGGTTGTAGTTTGTATATATTTGCATTCCTGCTAACTGACTGTGACTATCAACTTTTCTACTGTTTTTTTTCTCTGTATACAAAATAGGATTCCTAACATCTGTCACAACAAAAGATTTTTTTTTTGCTATCATGCTTTTTTTTTCATTAGTGCATATAAAGTATTTGCATTTTCAGCATTATAGTATCTGGCTTAAAGAGGGAGAAATATTCTGTAGGTTTTGCTAATTAACTACTATAAAGCATTTGAGATCTTGGATTGGCAGCTGCTGTCAAAGCATAAAATATAATCAACATACCTTTAAATCAATGAAAGACCAAGAGTATCAAAATTCAGAGAGCAAACAAACCTAATTATTTACTCTTTAGCCTGCTGCAGTCTGCAAGTGCAGACTCAAAATTAATGTAGTATGCTTCAGCCACCCAGCTAAAACCCACAAAAATCCATATGAAATACCTTCCAAATTCCTCAAGGCCAGATTGTGCTAGTCTAAGAAAACACTTTCTGTGATACCTTTTAGTATTTTTATCACATGTATGTGAAACGTTTTCAAAAAACGTTTGGTTTTTTATTAAATACCAATTAAATAGCAAATTGAAAAGATTGGAACGATACTTTCACACAGTCATAATCCAACTGTTGATAAAACTACTCCTAAATGTCTCTAATGGTAGAGTCTGCATTTTCCCCAATCTCTTGCCAGACAGCTCTAAAGAAAACTTTACATACTGAGTATTAGCAAATTGTCTAAAGACAACACTGTGACTTTTTTTTTTTTTTAATAACCTGTGAGTACATGATTAAGTCCTAGTTTGTAGCAGTCATTAACTTACTGTTGGTCCTTTTGTCAGGAAGTCTGGATTTCACTCTATGAACATATTCAAGGTTCCTCATTTGTTTTTTCTCTTCAAGACCATTTGCACGTGCCGTATAACACCTCATTGAAGACATGAAAAAGGAGACATATGCAGACGCCCAGGTTTTCCTAACTGCTGTAGCCACTTTGAATCGCCCCATAAAACTTCCAGATCCTTTTCCTCGGGGAAAGTGCAGGTGGTGGTGGGTTGCCGGAGTTGCTCCTACGCTAAGCTCTTGCCAGCCACCAGCAGAGAGGGTGGAGAGGGAAGGGAGAAAGTGGTGGGGCTGTGGGTGTCTGGCTGCTGCCCTGTGTGGGTTTTAGCAGCTGGTGAGGGGCAGGGCTGCTCAGAGCGAGCTAGGGGGAAACAGCCAGGGACTGGAGACTGGAGACCTTCGGTTTTCCTAGAACTGCTCTGTAACATTTTCAAAAATGAGGAATTCCTGAGAATAATAGAGAGAGAAGGGGTGGGAGAAAGAGAACTATAAATGGAGTGAAATCCCTAAGCATCATTCATTCACTGGTGAAAGAGAGGGGGAAAGGGAGAATACAGGAATGCAAAGCTTTAAACAGTTGAAATGCTGGTATTTCCAGTTTGGAAAACCTTGAATTATCTAAAAAATTGTTGAGATTTGCTTTGTAATTTTCTTGTTAAAGTAATAACTAGACAATTAATTACTATTCCTTGTGCACTCCACTGAGTCTCTCAGTTGGATAAAGCTTTGTGAAGGTATTTTTTTCCCCCTATACATAAATTAATATATTTTAAGACCAGAAGGGACTGATCATCTGACCTCATACATAACAAAAGCATCTCGTTTGCTGTATATTAATTACTGCTTCAAGTCTGATTCAGCTGCAGCATACCACAAAGAAATCCTCCCACTTCAGACCATTATCCCCCTGTTTATATGTCAATGAGCTCTATTGTCCTTTTTTTGCAACCATCTTCGGGAAATCTAACTTGTCAGGGGCTCAGGTCCAGTCGAAGTCTTCTCCTTTTGGTTCCCCTTCTCCAGTCCTGGGAGAACAGCCAGTTAGTCTTCCTGATTAAGAACATGACTTAACTTTTGATCATGACAAAAGTCATATCATTACCTAAGCAAGTAACATAAAACAATGCCAGCAAAGCAGCGTTTTTGGTTTTTTTCACCATCACAAAAGTGCCAAAAGGAAACTGTAGTGATATCTGAGTTGGTTTATTTTTTCTTAATTTAATTAGTTAATTAAAATATATATGCAAATTAGGGTCAAAGATTGTCCCTGTAGGACTTTACTCAAAAATTACTCCATGTTTATAGTTGCATTTCAAGAGCTGCTGGTGTCTAATCTGTACTGTGTGCTCTATTGACTTTACAGCATTCTAGTTTACTGTTCATAACATTGTGTGATGTCCTGTCAAATAATATTTGATTTATTTACATTGTTGCCTTTATCAAATCTGTAATTTCACGTGCTATTAAATACTTCATTGCTGTTGTAGACAGATTACCTCTTGGCATTTTTTCTTTAGAGAGAAGGGAAAGCAGAGGTGACAGGCTGGAGCTGTGACAAGGCAAGAACCTGGGAAGGACACAAAGAAAAGGATCTGACTGAGTGCAGTATGGACAATGAATGGCTAAAACAGGACCAGCTTAAGCAGAGCCCCAAGTTAACAGTGTGACTCCCTGGGAAGCACAACAGAGGAAGCACTGTGGTCCTGATAGGAGTGTGGAGGTAGTAACTCCACCGGACAGTCAGGGTTGAACACCTCAGACACTGGTATATGTGAGTAATTCCTGTGAATATAAAAGAGATGTCTACGTGATTCCTCATCTTTTTCTCCTGTGTTCAGTCTGGCCTCCACTGATGACACCATAATAAACGTATTACAGAAGAACCATAAGATTTCTCCCTTTTCTTATTTCCTGTACGTTATCATGTGTACCATGAGGTGGGATTATATAGTTAGTTATTTTCTGCATGTACAGGATATTCAGGTAATAGATTCAATTTGTGCTCTTCGAACAGCAGATATATTAGTTTCTCCAGTACGACATTCCTTCCTCTTCCCACGTAGAAAAACATAAGAAATCAGGAATGACAGTTACATTGTATTCCAATCAACATCTCTAATTTAATGAATTTTTGATAATAGTCTCAATAAGATAGTCTGCTGCTTTGTTAAAAATTATATCTTGCAAAATCCCTACTAACAGCAACTAAACAGAGATGATCCACACAAATACTTTCATTAAGTATTATTATATTCATTAGTAAACTCTGATATAAATCTTCTGTATTTAACCACTAACCTCAAATGAATACAGTACACTGGAAAAAAATCTATTTTCTTTGAGTGATTTACTTCAACTGGCTTCAGTAATGCCTTCAATATATATACTCTGCTCAGTTTATCAACAATAAACTTTTAGCAGAGGTTTTGGTTTGTTGTTTTTTTTTTTTTCTTTTTTTCTGTGAATACAAGAGTGATCAGAAGCCAAAGCAGCAGGGCATTGAAGTTTGTCTCACTTTGATTTGCTTCATCTAGAAGGGAACATATCCAGTAGTGTGCCAGTCTACAGCACTTTCCAAGTTGTGCACATTAAAAACTAGTACTGGAGTAATGCACTGGCCTCTCTAATAAGAAGAGATGTTCTAGGATGTATTTGGGAGAGAGAGAGGACAAAAAAGATGAGGGAAATGAGATACTGTCCTATGACATTGGGAAGCCTGATGAGAAAATAAAGGGATTTTCTTAACAAATGGACTAAGACTCCAAAGCATTTTAAAAAAAGACAACTGCAAAGAATAAGGGAAAAACACATTCATTCTACCAGTGCGCAGTCAATATTTAAAGGTTTATAATTCTGAAAAGGTAGTTGTGGGGGTTTTTTGTTATTTTTTCCATCCAACTCCCTTTTTTAAAAAGAGGAAGAGTGTATTGTTCTTTCAATTTAGATTTAGTGAAATAGGACTTTTCACCACATGTATACACAAATGTGAAGGGCAAATCATGCAGGTATTTCACAGGATGCACTCCAAGTGGTAGCTTCTGTGGGCAAACGCCTGGGCTGCTATTCTGAGAAGATCCTCAGAGTCAGCATGTGGTTTGTCCAGTACCAAACATGCTGGGTCAGGCAGTCATGGTAGTCTTACATGCCAAGACCCATTCCTTGGACCTTCTCTGGCTATAGGCAGTGTCTATGAGTGTGCGCACCAGGTCTATGTTAAGTGCAATTTCACTGAGTGCACATATTCATTAAAGATGTTGCTGGCATCCTTAAGCTCCTGCAGGTTTTATAATTAATTTCTGGTTTGCTTACACGCCATTGTATTTCCTTTCCATTCCCATGGTGGGTAAATAAAATTTTGCTTCCATGATAATTCTTACAGAGCCTCTGCTTTACCAGGTGACTCAGCAGTTCAAATAGGATATGGATTAGTTATGTGCAAACAATCACATCTATGCTGAATTACCCAGAGCACACAACAAACAAATTATGTTGACATTATGCTTTTATCTGGACTTTCTGGGAGTTGCAGGTGCTGCAAAATGCTACCTGATCTGGCACAAAGTTAGAGTGGAGGGACAAACAATACCTGATTCTGCATAGAGCCTGACAGCATAACAAGAACCCCAGCTTTGGTTTGGTTTTAACAGATTTGCAGTAGATTGAGTCCAGGCTATGTTAGAGGCCTTTTTTCATTCTGTAGCCAAGATATTTTTAGAATGTGGTACTAAAATCCCTAATCTGGATTTACTGTATCGTCAAACAACGACTTTAATGGGAAGAAGGGTTGTGGCGAAAATGTATTCCAAGTCAATAGAATAAAGTTACTTGGAAAACACGATTCCCTTATTGGTTTGTCTGGTTGGACAAATGACTTCTAAGACTCAGCTGAAAGAGAGAAAATTATTGATTCTGGCTTTCTGATTCAAAAGCAGATTACTATGTATTCAGCATTATTTAAAGCTATCTGCTTTTAATATAAGCTATTCACAAACAAATCCCAACTATGACTTTATAAGTACAAATCAGAGTTTGTGGCATATTCTGCTTCCTTGAATTAGCCTCTGCATTGGTGGGCAATACATGGAAAATGGCACTTACAATTCATGTCACCTGGCTTAATCTTCTCCCTCCCTATCTCTCACAAAATGAAAATTTGGCACACTACTTCATGTTAACTGCCATGAATAATAATATTATCATATCATATTTCATATCATAGTATATATTACATATATTCTATATATACCATATATTACATTATATATTATATATTATCAT
>VZTT01027230.1:2410-23632 GCA_013400855.1 Buphagus erythrorhynchus | reverse complement strand
GTTATATATTATATATTATATGTTTATGTTATATGTTATATGTTATATATTATCTGATCTCTATTTTAATTCTCTAAAATATCAGTGTTTGATTATATAGCTGTGCTTGATATACTCTAAAAGAGTATCTCTATTGAAGAAAGTCGGCAGTTATTTATAAATGAGGCACCAAAATGAGGACACACTTTGTTTTGCATCCAAAGTGTGGAATGGAATCCAAAAGTTTCAGTTAATTTCCCCTGACAGGCCTGGGGAAACAGATACTTCGCATGGAACCCCAGATCCTTATACTCTGCAGAGACCTGCTCAGGGTCACTAGAGAAGTCAGACATATATATTAAGCTGACATACAATGAGGTGCTCAATGAATGTCTGCCAAAAAGTGCTTCTGTCTATTTGAGATCTGCCACTTGCTCCCCTTCCCCCTGCAGTGGAAACTTGAAACCATTCCCTTAAGTAATTGAGCAGGATTCAGCCTTTCTTCTGAAAGTTATTGACTGGACAAAGACCTTTTAACATAAAAGCCTGGGGATTATAGCACTTGCAAAGGAAGCACTTAATTAATTTAGCTTCTCAACCTGAAAGAATTCATATGCATATCTGCCACCTCCCTCCCAGGGAAATGTGAACCCCCAAGCCACACACTGACAGAGGATGAAGGGCAGAGCAGCAAGAAGACAGACAAAGTGCTTGCAGACCCTTCTTGTGGAGCTGGAGCATGCAATTTCACAAGTCAGTGAGCCATACAAACCTGGCTTTAGAGTCTGGTGGTTAATCAGTCATATGGAAAGAGGTATACTGGGTTTTGACTCATCTATTTTATACTAAAAAACAAGATTTAGACTGTCTGTATTAGGATTTGTGCATTCACCTCTCTCTCCCCACTTAGCTGCCACAGTGCTGACAGCTGCAATGTTCACAGATAGTTCCAGCACCAATGCTGCAGCTTCATTTCAGCTGCAGGTATATGCTTGCTGCACGGAGTCCTGCATCAACAGAGGACCTAAACTTATCCTTCCCTGGACCTTCAGGGACCTACCTGCAAAAGAGGTTCATCTAGAGTATCACTTTTGCTCTGTCCTGTGATCAAGGATGCTTACTTATCTTGTGAATGTCCTCCCTCAAGTACCTCAGTCACCTGACTTCTACAGAGGATGCTTCTGCAGCAGGTTCTGGGATACAGAATGGATTTATGTGCTGTCACTAAATATTTTATGTGCTTGAATCCAGATCTGAAAAACAGTATCTATGAAATTTAGTGCTAATGTTGGGTGTAGGATTGTTGATATTTATATTAAATATAAAATATAAAAGCAGGTAAGAGAATTCTGTCTATTTTTTGGCCATTTACATAGCACAGAAGATACCTGTGACACATTACAAAAAAAATCAGAGTTATGCTTGCTGCTCCCTCTGTAAGGAGAAGTCTAAGGTGGACAAGTATCTTACAGACCTTGCATTAATGGCACAATATGGCTGCAGTCAGACATGATAGGTAAAATAAAATAAATGGGATTCTGATGACATTAGTGTTTTAGGATTAATCAAACCTTTGTCACTTTGCAAAGCATCCTGCCCATATTTCAAGCATGTGACCTCTACCAAATTCAGGATTTTTTTTACATTTTAGAAATATTACTGTAATGGTCCCAGTTGTTCCATGACATATTTATTGATTACAGCTTTGCATAAGCGGAGTCTTATGCAATCTTATGTCTCAGAAGTATAAGTGGTTTGTCTGAGTGTAAATCCTGCCTACAGTTTATCTACTCTAATCTCACTTTTGCCATTAATTTATGTTGTGGATCTGCTTTCATAATTTAGGTTTGATTACTGATGTCTCTTAAAATGGAGCTCTGCCACTGAATTCAATGGAGATAACTTAGGCCTTTATCCATTTCATCTCCTGTTTCTATATTACCAAGATGAGATGAAAATTTATTGTGCTGGATGCTGAAAGAGTGGTCAGGTCAGAACAAATATTATACAGCTGAATCTTGAAATGCGTAGGAGTTTTATATTAAACTGTCACTGTCTAGTGAACACAAGTGGCACTGGGAGTCGGGGACAGAAGCCCAGACCTGCCCCTCCAAGCCGAGGGTCCAGCTTCAAACGTGGGACTGCTGCAGCAGGGACATCTCCAATCTGGCTCTTCTTCTAGCCTTCACTCCTGCCTGCACATCCCAGGGGATGTGATCTTCTCCAAGTTACCCTGTTGCTTGGTACCTTGCCACTGGTGTGCTGGAGATGGGCATTTACTCCCTTGGGATAACTCAGAAATAATTTTCAGTTCCCTCACTTCCTGAGAGAGCTTCCTGGTTCTAGCAACTAAGCAATTATGTACCCTATGCTACCACAGGATCAGATGTGGTTTATTGTAGTCCTGGCCACAATTAACATTTGAGTCTTCTCTGGGGACTTTTGACTGAGTTCAAGTACCAATCCAACTCATCCATTAAATGAGAGGAATTGGGGAGAGATAAGCATCCATTTTCCACTTCTGAGTATTTGTGGGAGACTAAAGGTTAATACCTCAGAAGTTTTTAAGCTAAAAGGGCATCACCTAATGAATTTAGGTAGTTTACATGGGACAGCCCTGAAAATTAGGACAGACTGCACTTTTCTCTGAGTCTGTGGCAAGATTTGGACATCCATTTCACATTTTAGATGAAACATGTTCAGAGAAAATATGTCTAAGAGAATCAGTGGAAAAAATTAACAATATTCTATTTTTCCTTCAAGATTTATGAATGTATGTTACCTATGATATTATATCTTAATATTCTTACTTCTGATTTCTGGTAGGCTTTACATCTTTGTACATCTATGGATTTAGTTCACTGGCTCCTTCACAAAAGAGCAGATAGTGAGTCCTTAAGTGCTTCTATACTATCTATATCAATTAGTGATAACTTGTTTTAGATTGAGATCTTGGAAACTTGGAAACTTCAAAAACTATTTTACTGAGATGTATGCTAGAATATCAGCAAATGTAAATGCAAAAGCAAATGCAAATGCAAATGCAAAAAAAAAACCAAAACAAATAAACAAAAACCAAACAAATAAAAAACACACACACACAAAATCCCCAAACCCAAACAAACAAAACCCTCACAAAACTCAACACTCCCCCGCACCACCTCCCCCCCCAAAAAAAGTTTTCTTTTCATCATTGTTCTATGTATAATATTCCCAGATCCTTGGAGTGAGAGTTTAATGCAAATTCCTCAGACAGGTAAACAAGCCTGGGAAAACACCACCCTCTGGGAAAGGTGCCCTGATTCATAAAGCCAGATAAACACAGAATTTTTTTCTGTGAGATAGGCGGGAGACAGGACCCCAGCCTGAAGCGGAATGGAGAGGACAGGCAAAGAGGATAAAGCAGTTTAATGAATTTGTATTTACAGCTACTGACACATAGTAAACTAAAGATATGCAATTGGCTTTCTCATGGCTTGTTTTCCTGTGTCTCTTTGTTCTAAATTAGAGATGCTCTCCAGCATGAAAGCTGTGTGGTGGCCAATCCAGTATGTTAAGGTCTCTGGGAGAGAACAGAAGCAATTTTACTGAACTTGATCAGAAATACTAGATGATGAACAGAAACAGTGAAAATCTGGTCTGAACAGAAACAGCCATTTTAGCATGCAGTAGAGGCATGGAGAGGACTGGCAGGAGCCACAATTTAACCAGCTGCAGTAAGAACTGGTAGAAGTGTTGATCTGCCCTCTGATACAAGTCCACTCTGTCTGTTTGACCTTCTGTAACTCATACAGGTTTTGAATATCTGCTAGCTTATGTAATACATAGAATTCACAGTGTGGCCTGTCTGAAAGAATAATATTTGAAAAATTCTATTTTGAATTCCTCATTAGTTTTGCCAAATGAGAGTTACTGTCTTAGCTGAGCATTCCTCAGTGTCTTCTAAATTACCATACCTTTGTATAATATGTATGATTAAGTACTTTGTAAACAGCTTTATGTTTAATAAAATGCTATAAAGAAGGAGTTTTGATGGATTAGGTTTCTTTTCTAGGATCATAAAGTATTTTCCTACCTAGTTTGGAATACATTTTGTTTACTATGATGCATTCAGTTGAAGCATTGCTATCTCTGTAGAGAAGTATTGTGAAGTTATAAGGTAGTGGCTGCATTCATTATACAGTAATATAAGCTGCTGCCATCCAATTCATGTGGCTTTTACAACTTCACCTAATTCTCTCTCTTACGTGAAAGACCTAAGTAAAGTCCATTGAATTTATAACCATGGATTAGTATAGTATAGTGGTATTAAATCCTTATCATAAGAATATCAGTTAAGTTACAGGGACTATTGCGTTCAGCCAGTCCTTTTTTTTTTTTTTTTTAATAGGACATGAATGACTTTGCAGTATTTTGCAAAATCCTTACAAAGTTTCTTTTGTGAACTCAAAGGATCAGCTTCTTCAACATCACTCATGAAGTCCTTACAGCAATACCTTGGTTAAGAGACACCAACTAACCTTATGGTTTCAGCTGATTCAGATACTGCTCTATGTGGTGCTTTACTGGTTGGGACATGAGGTTCCAGAGTTCAAAAATAAGCCTTGCATAGCACCGGTGGTCTCATGCAGTGCTAGGAAAAGTTCAGTCTGTGTGTGGATACTCAGTCAAAGAGCTTGGATACAAGGGGCTGTGTTGAGAATTTTTTCTCCACAGCTGTCAACATGAAAGGCTACAGGAAAATAGCCTGTCCCAAGGAGTAAGAAGCTATCACTCAAATGATAGGAAAGGAAGTTTCATTTAGCAAGATTGCTCTTTGTTATTCAGTCTTGGCTAGTTAAGTAGAACAGAGGCTATTTAGTATAAGCTGTTAAAAGTCTGATTCTTGTAGCATAAAGCTAACATTGAAGTTCTGTGGTCTCCTCACCTATGCAGACTTCATGAGAATCCCTATACATATGGGGTGGCCTCTTCACAGATCTGGTAAATTTGTTGGCAGGACTGAAGCACTAATTCCACTAAACTTCCTATTTAAATATTACTCTTTGGTTAATAGGACCAGTGTACAGAGTGTGCTTGGGTGCTTGGTGAGGTAATCAGCTCAGTAACCAGTGGCAAAGCTCAAAGATAAGAAAAAGAGTAATGCTAATTTTTTGTGGGAAAGCATCATGCTGCTTGAGACACATTGTAGCTCTGCCCACACTTAGTAATAAGAAAGCAATGTAGTAAAATGTTATGATAATAGGTTCCCAGAACTAGCAATGAAGTATAAACACCTGCATATTCCAGTTCCCTGCCTTTAAATCAATTGTCAAAAAGCCAATCCCTTCCTAATGAGTTAACAATGTTTGAACCCACAGCAATCAATGAGAATTTTGTATCTGACTTGTAAAAGGTTCCAGGGAGAGCCTTCTCTATTCAGTATTATTTAAAATACTGTGGACATACATGTGATAAAAATACTAAAGGCAGAATTAGGCATTGGAATTGCTAGAAGTATTCCAGCTGCCTTCAGTGGAAAGAAATTTATCTGAATGTGTCCTGGAAAAGAAGTTCAAGAAAAATATTCAAACTTGAGGTATTTCTTGTGATTTCAAAGTTTTGTTTTATTAAGGAAATAATTTTTAATGAGATTCCCACAGAAGCTCAGATATTTGGCTTGATAGCTTGATATAATTAGGCACATAATACCAGAACAACCAGTAGTGGGTCAGAGTGAAGCACCTTGTCTCTACCTGGGGAAAGCACTTCATGCCTTGGGAAAAGGCATCGTGCATGATACTTCACCTGCCTGTTTTTTCCAGCCTTCTGCAGTCCATAGATTTCCTGAAACCACAGCTATATCTTTGTAATTTAAGGCCATGGATGCATTATTTTGCTATAAACTTTTTATATTACTTTTTACCCAGTTCATATTTTGGCTCCTCTACTATTCATTACAGTAAATTCTATAACTTAAGTAGTTGCACACAGTGCATGCACAGGTCTTTCTTTTTCCTTGCACACTGGTGCTTGATAACGTCATTTGTTGCCCTTTAGTTTTGTCTATAAACATCTGAATAACTACATTGTCTTCATCATCAGTGACTTAAAATTTTCACCAGTGACTTCTAGCATAATCCATTGAGTCTTCTCTCTTCCAAATTTAAAAGTTTTAGTCAACATAACCTGTGCTGATATGGAAGGAAATCAGTACTTTTGTTTATAATTGTTGCCTCTGTACCTGTTCTTATGCCACTATATTCTTTTGACATGAATAAAGAAATAATAATCAAAATGGCAACCTGTCAGATTTATAATAATCACATAATAATTTTGCTTTTTTACTTTATTCTAAGGCTTTCACTATTTACCTTTGTAACCAGTACTGGGCATTGAACAGATTTTTACAAACTTATTCACTAATTTCAAGATCACTTTCTATAGTAGTAATATTAGTTTTCAGCCCACCAGTAAATAGATCTCATTAGAACTGGTTTTGTTTATGATCCTGCATTTGTAAGCATTACATTTCCCCTGACAGTTCATTACCCAGCCAGCAAATATTATGAATATTTATTTTTAAAACCTTGAATTGACAGAAACTGTAAAATCATCTTCCTTTTCTAAATGATTTATTTTTATACTGAACAATGCAAGGCTCAGCAGATCCTGAGCATCTCATTTTCTTGTAAAATCAGCTATTTTTTCTACTCTTTTTTTGTATTCTGTATTTTGTATCAGATCTGAATTTTTAATGGGATCTTCCATGCTATGTTTGAGCTTTTTTTCTTGAAATGAATGCTGTAAAATTGTTTTTAAATCTACACTCGCTACATAGCATGTATTTCCCATGTCTGCCTGCTCTTGAGAACCTTTCAAAACCACTGGCAAATTTGTGAGGTACAACTTTCTGCTGCAATAGTACTGTCCATTCTTCCTTACTATAAAATATTTATCACTTTTGATTGATGACTAGAAATTTTATGAAGGCTTCCACTAGTTTTCCCAATATTTCAAGATTTCAAAGTCTGAAGTTTCTTAATCCTTTTTGGAAGGTTTTTAAAAATCCTTGTCACAATGAATACTTCTCACTGCTCTGTTGTTGAGATCATGTCTCATTTGATAAAGAAATTCCAACTCCCTTTCCAAAACCACAGACCTGTCATTAATTGTGCTGTGTAGTTAAAAAAAGGATGTAGATTCCTAGGTCTCCTCTGTATAGTAAAAATCAATTGCAAAATTCTGCTTTACTTAGAACAGTTCCCTTGTCCCACTGAGCAGCTTCTGAGCAGCTTTTCCTTCACAGAAGAAATAAGCAGGTATTAGTAATGCAGTTAGTCATTGCAAGCTGCAGACCAAGGCAAGCTGAGAACCCACCTGAATCAGTGATTTCACCTCTGTTTAATTCAGTGGACAGGAATTAAAGACTTACTTAATTGTACTGGGAGTTGGATAACTGCATGCTCACAGAATGTGCTGAAAAGGATTGAAGTTACACCTTCAGGCAGGAAAGATTTTTATTTGCTACATTTATTGCCACTGATTTCTATTTCATCTCTGAGTAAGACCTGGAGAGGTTTGGTTCACTGATTCTCAGGAAAACCAAACCAATTTCAGGATCATAGTGTTAGGATTAGTCTTTGGATTTATAGGACCTGAAGCCTTGGGCATCTCTGTCCAAAATTCTGTATATGTCTACAGCTTGGGGGTTTTTATTGTGGCTGTGATTTTATGTTTGACTGCTCCCCCTCCACATTGTTTTGATTTTAGAAAGCACTAGTCCCTGTGGCCAGTAATCTTCTGCCTTATTGAAGTGTGTATTTCCCATCAGCTTCTTAGGAAAATTTAACTTCATAAGTAGCTTTCTCTGGCCAAGACAGCTCTGAAAGTCTAAGAGTGTAGAGCACTGCCATCAGGAAAACAGGGTTTGGAACTGAAAAAGTTCTTTGCTGGGCTGATGGAAACTTGGCACACTGTATGATAACTTAATGAATGCTGGTGGAAAACAGACCCTAAAACTCCTAGCAGCAGAAAGTAAGCCAGTATTGGAGGTTTAGTAAACAAGCTGCTCATGCACAACCCTTAAAGGGTGGGGCTGCTGTTGGTTACTGCAACTTCAAGTGCGGGCTGTTAAGAGGCAAAGGACTAAGGCAGAGAGGAGCTGCACCAGCAAGGTCTCCCAGGTCTCTCCTCACTCCCACCCTCTCTGAAACCACATGCCAGAGGATACCTATCATACAAGCACTGCCCTCTAAGGTGGTGAGGCCGTGCTTTAGGCTAGTTTATTATTGACGTACAAAATAGCACCAGGTATCTGAGCAGCTGTTGTGTTTGCAAAGTCTAAAATATTTAGCCTCTAAGGGCCTCCTTGGCTGTCACTTAACTCTGCAGGGGTTGATTATTATAAGAACTGAAGTTTTTATCAGTTAAATTTCTTCCATGTCTAAGTTTGCAACTGTTCATACATTGGAGTGCCAAAACATCATCATGTGACAGCCTTTAGCTTAGGTTTCAAACATATTTGAGGTATATATAAATCAGACATCGTTCTGCCTGGCTGGCTGGCAGGGCCTAAACCAGCCAGCAGACTCAGATCAAATCTTAATTTCTGCTCTTCATTTAAAGTGAGATCAGATGACATAATATCTCTTTTACTTTTGCGGAATAGAGCATTACAGCATTGAACTGTAGTTAATTTCCTTCTCTGCTTGAATGCTTATCTCAGCAAGTGGATGATGAGGTGCTCATTCTGACAGAGAGCTATGTCAAACTGCTGCTGTCTGGGGTGAGTTTTGAGAGAGCAGGAAGAGGCTTGTGTTCAAATTAAACAGGGAATGTTCACTGGGGAGATGGTGAGAGCCTGGACCCTTTATTTTTCCTATCCTGGGTGAACAAGCTCTAGATGACAAGAATTTCACTAGATGATAGTAAGGGTTTTTGTGCCCTGATTTAGATTTCACTGCAAAGGGAAGGACAAGTTACGATGCTCTGAAATGCTCAGTAATCTGAGAACTGGACATCCAAAACATGTAGATGCACATTTCCCTGTGCAGGGGAAAAAACCTCTGTCTCCCAGTCTGAGGTGAGAGATTTAATCATTACATGGTAGAATAAGAGAGGGGTAATTACACTCCTCTTCCTGTGTTTTTAGGGACCCACAATCAAGGACAGATGCATTCTGCTGGGTCCAGGGGTGCCAGATCTGGCTCACAGCAGCTGCTCATCCCTACCTTCTTCAGGCTGTCAGCACAAACACACTAATTTGCTTCAGGCACAACAAAAGTGATCAGCTCTAACAGTGCAGATTGTTGGCATCAACTTGGTTGAATTTCCTTGAGGTGAGGTAGGGAGTTGCCCCACAGACTGAATCAGTCACAGGTGGCCTGGTGCAGGAATCTCCAGCTGGGGAAAAGAGAAAACATCTGCTCCTGCTCTAATTTTAGGAGAAAGTTCAATACTAAAAATACCTTAGGTAGGAAGTTCTTCCATTTATTTCGTGTTGAAGTCTCTGGCAATATGGGTTTAAAGGCTCTGGATGCACTTAAATCTCTCTTTGTAAGAGTCCACTACCTAATCAAGTCTTTCTTCAAGTAAGCTCTATTTCTCTCACTTCAGTCCAATTCTGGTCTCCTTGAAACTATTGCCAGAATGCCCCTCAGTGTGGCAGGAGAAAGACTAGGGAATGCAGGGACAAGTGCTCTGCAGTCTGTCACCTCCATTATCCAGAATGCCTGCAGGCAGGTTGAGAATGCTCCTGTCACCAGCAACCTCTGCTATTCCCAGATTCTGGCTTCCTCCTTAAACCTCTCCTCTCCTTCCTGTTTCTTCTTGAGTACTTTTTCTTGTCACCTCCTTTTTACCAGATCTGAACTTTGACTGATCCTGCATGAGGCTTTTTTCTGCAGATTTAGAAGCTTCAGCAAATTCTGCCAGGGCCAGGGAAGCTTGGGGAAGGGAGAATGAAGGAATTGGGATGGGTTGGTGTGTATCAGGTGTGCATCAGCCAGCCTTGATCCACTGTCACAATTGCTTGTGCAATTGCTCTTTGACCAGTTCAGCCACATGGACATCAGTTTCAACTTATGAAGTGCCAAAAACCTTGATCTTTTTGACCAAACAGGTTAGAAATGAAGTACATTAGCACTTTATCATGGTGGATCCGATTGGTCTCACGGAATGAGAAGATGGAGCTTGGGGTGAAATCAGCAATAGGTGTCTATGAAATTATGCCCAGTCTTAACTTTGCCTAGAAGGAAAAGTGCAATGTCAGTTCTGTGTGATAGCAAGGTCACTGCTGAGATGAGACTGAATCTCACTAATACTAAGAAATTTCAGAGGAAGGCATCATCCTGGAGTACATTCTAAGGGTGTACTTTTGGTTTTGTAATTTCCAGGTTACAGAATTGTTGATAAAAAAACTTTTAGTATGTTTACCATGGGGGGGGTCACCTGATATATGTGTCTTTTTCAGAGATAAAGCAACTTTTCCAGATTCTTAGTCATTTCAGTTTTCATATATTTTTCTCTACTTTGTCCTGAGAAGAAAAACCTCTACTAATATGAATTGTATAAAAGTATGAGGGAGAGAGAAAAAAGAAAATTATTCACAAAATTTTATTATGGATGCCAACAACAGGAAAGTAGAAGTGGAGTTTTTTATGTGGTCTTAGAGAGTCACAAGTTGTGATTTTCCCAGATAGTAAAATTAGCATCTATATTGCTAGGACAAAGCTCCAGATTATCTCTGTTAAGGAGACAAAGGGAGAGGTAAATAGAAGCTTTAAATATGGGTATGCTTATTTCCTTTCAGACTTGAGTCATCAAAAGAAAGGTAAATTTAATTTCATTTGGGAGGTTAGACCAATTACTGTGTGTCAGAAGAGAGTGCTAATGCATGCTTTAGACTTAGGTTTCATTTGACTGGAAAGTGACTACACAATGATATGAACAGAGTTTTAAGTCATTTAATGTCTTTTGTATACTGAATAAGCAGAAGTTGGCAAAAAGACAACTTCCCTCTTCATAGCAGCAGCAGAAATGAAAATATATTTATCACATCAGTGGGCTTAATTTCTTAAAAGATTTAAACAAGGCAGTTCTGGTAGGGTACAGATAGCACTAATTCCTAAATTAAAGAAATAATCGTACTGGTAAACCCATGACATTTTTTTTAACCTGATAATTTTTAAACATTAGTTGGATGAAGTTTGTTTAAGTTGAGTGCAAGTTTTATAGTATTTTACATCAAATATATTGTAGCTTAAAATATATATTACTTATGAATATCACAGTGAGATTTAATTTGGGTTTTGCCTTGCATCTGTGTAAGAAACAATTGAAATATCTTGTATTTTCATCTATAACTTTATACTTAATACTCCGCTAAGGATAAAGCAGGCTACATATAGTTTAAAGTTATCTTTTATTCCAATTGCTTACAATATTATTTTTGTAGAGGTAAATTTATATTCCAATAATCATCATCATCATTAAATCATAAGCCTGTGACATGCAATATTGCTAATCTGCTGTATCCCTTATTTTGCCACAGTTCATTGGCACTATTATTGATATTGATGGCTTTATTTTTCTAGGCATTAAGTGAGCAGTTAATCAAGAGAACAACAAAGACTGGAATAGAAAGATAAACATCCAGATCAGTAACTCATTGAATGTCTCACACCTAAAAATGTTCTGGAACACACAAAAGCCATGAGCTGATTTGATACATGGACATGTGTTGGGGGTTGAATTTTCCCTTTTTATTTCTGTGGAATTTTTCCCATTGTTATGCTAAGTATTTGGGTCTACACCCATAAGCTCAGTTAACAGTTTTCTCTCGAAGGGGGGGAGGAGAGGGGCAACACCGGAAAAGAAGAGTTGGGATAAGGGGCTTGCGCTCTGCCGCTCGCTCGTCTGGCTCGGAGCAGGACGGTCGCTAGAAACTCCGCTCTGCCACGCTGACGCCAGGAGCTGCCTTCCCTGGCTGTGGGATCCCAAAACCTCCCTGGTCAAACACTCTTCCGCATCTTCTACCAAATTCAGCATATCCTTTTGGAACATCAGGACTGACCCTGCCCTGGGACCTGTGAGCAGCTTCTCCCCTCTGCCCTTTCCCATTTTGGGACACAGACGCCATTCCCCGCAGCGCCCCTCCAGCCACGTGGGATCACCGAGAGCTGGCAGGCAGCATCAGAGGGGTAATCGCATCACAAAGGAAAGGTGTCCACAACCAGAACTGTTTACTGGGTTTTCTGCTCTGTTGCTGTTGATCTCGCAGTTATTGTTGTGTTTTTGTTTCTCTTGTTATATCTATCTATATCTATATCTATATCTATATCTATATCTGTATCTGTATCTATATCTATCTATGTATCTATATCTATATCTATATCTATATTTATATCTATATCTATATCAGTAAAGAACTGTTATTCCTACCCCCATATCTTCGCCTGAGAGCTCTTTAATTCCAAGAATCATAGTAAAGTGAAGGGGAAAAAGGGAAGGGGAGGTGGGGTTTATGCTCTCCTTTCAAAAAAAGAGGCTCTTGTCCCTTTTGGCAGATACCTGTCTTTCAAACCAAGACAACATGCCAACATGAGTAACAGTGGAAGTGTGAGTATGTACAAGGGTGCTGTGAAGCCAAACTCTCACCTTATTATATATTTTTGTAGTAAAAGGCTTGCTGGCAAAGATATAAGGAATAAAAAAAAGAAAAAAAAAGACCTGCTAATCAATAATAAATTGTTTCCAAATATATTTTTATGTAATACATTTCCAAATGCATTTACAGATTTTCAAACCAGCATGCAGGGACTAAGAAGTATTCCACCATCTAAAGATGCAGACGAGTACTAGGAGAGACTTACAGAACTAACTTGGGCCCAGACTTCCCAGCATTTTTACATCAGATGATGCTCTTGAAATTAGTTCAGGCTCTTTTTAAAAGTAGGAGCCTATCAAGATTTTGTGAGGTGTCCAGGCTCATGACATGGTCAATGGAGAGTATTAGCTAGACCACAAAAAACTCTCTTTCCATTGGCCGTAAAATGCCCCATATGCATTTTTAGTATCCACTTACTGGAGTAAACTGATGGGAAAAGGGTTTAGCACTGAAAATCCTGTTATGTATGCTCACCCCATACTTTTCAGTTACTAAATCCAAATGTAAGTCCACCTCTAGGAAAGTGCTGCTGGTTTTATAACTGAAAAATTTGTGACTAAAAATGCTGTTCTTCTAATAAGACCACCAAGAATGAGAATGAAATTGGAATTATTTCAAAAGCTTCTGTGCACAAGAAAACAACCACACTTTACCTTAGTTTACATAACTGGCAATCAGATGAAACAATCTTGAAATGAAGGAATAATATTTTGTTGATATTTGAGATAAAAGGATGAATACCTGGCATGGTATTTTGATCCTGATTAATAATTATTAATAATCTGCCTTGCTAGTACACTGGACTAGCCAGTAGTCAAGTCACTTCACAGAAGCATAAAATCCAACCCCTAATCTAATCTCTAGACTATATTTTATGTATTTGACATTTTATATTTTTAAACATGAATAAAACCCAAAGCCTAAAGTTATCAGTATTCCCCATTATCAGCTACGGTAAAACGTTGAACAGCTCAGTGAGAGCATTAGTGAAATTTAGGCTTGAGCCTACTTTCTACTTTTCCAGTTCTTTCTGTTGTGGTTTTTGATCATCTTCTATTACTGTGACATAGGTTTGATTTCTTAAAAATGTGAATGCAGACCACAAGGGGACAGGGGATACATCCTTTTTTGGCATTTTGCCACATTAGCAGTGCCTTTCTCAATGTAATTACATGTCCAGTTTACTGCATGTCATGATTTCTTCAATGTGCTTTTTCTTTTCCAAATTCTCTGTGCTAAAGAACACAAGCAATGCTTGAGATGGGTTTCATTCATTTTCAAGTCTTGTCAACATAGCAGTAGCCAGGCCAAGGATGGTGAATTGCAATTATTCTCTAGTCAGGTTTTCCCCACTAGTAAGTTGCCACTTACGAATTTGGCTGCTTTATTGTTTTTATCTTTTCAGAAGAAATTAGAGTTACTGAAAACATATAGCTTCCCAAAGGATATGTTCTGTCCTTGGATGAATGTGAATGTGTGTAATTGTCAGTAGATTTTTTTTTCTGCAAGAAGCTTTAAATTTTGCCTAATCATTTTAACAAAAGCAGAATGTCTTGTTTTGTTTTCTGTAGCATTATCAGGGCCGTGCCAAAAAAACCACAAAAAAACCACAAAACAAACAAAACAAACAAACAAAAAACAAAAACAAAAACAAAAACAAAAACAAAAACAAAAACAAAAACAAAAACAAAAACAAAAACAAAAACAAAAACAAAAACAAAAACAAAAACAAAAACAAAAACAAAAACAAAAACAAAAACAAAAAAAAAAACCAAAAAACAACCAAACAAAAAAAAAACCACCAAGAAAACTAAACCCAAGAAACCCCAACACCAATTCTGAAGATATTTATTTCATTTGAACCTAAAAACATTACTTTTACTAGCTGTATGCCTGACTTGAGACCTTTTAGCTTGGATCATTTCAGAAAGCCTAATTCTCCTTGGAAAAAAACCAGGTGAGCTGTTCCACCTACTAAATGGATTGCTTTAGGAAAAACAAAAACAAAAACAAAAAACCAAACCAAAACAAACAAACAAAAAAAAAACCCTAAGTAAATATGTAGGACTTAGGGAATTAAAAAAAAGATATTTTACTATTCTTATTAATTTGATTCCAGGTTTCAGATAGCTCACAAGGCCTGTGTGATGTACTGAAGTAAAAACAGTGGTGGGGCAGTATTTCAAAAGCAGAATGAAACATCCTGTAGTCATGAGTATCACTTATATTTTTAGTTATGTATCTGTAATTCAACTGCTTGCTACTTTAATCTCTGTGGTTATTTCCTTTTTTTCTAACACACTCACCCTGTCTTTTTTTTTTAAATATTAGTTTCCTTGCTGTAACGAATTTATCTGACTATGCTCATATCTTTTTCCCTTCTTTGCCTTCTCTGTATATTTATAATTAGGGAGCTCATTGAAAAGCCTGTCCTTGCTTATAAAAGTAACGGGCTAAATTCAGTTTTTGGAACTCTAGGCCAGCACCTCACAGGGACAATACTGGTTATGACTGGACCACGTGCTTTTCCGCAGTTTACTGCTCCCAATGCTCACCACGTCCTCTGTCAATATGATCCGTGTTGTCCAAAAGTCCCTTTATAACCTGCTGAAACTAACGTAGCTCTTCCTGACTGAAGTGGGGTGAAAACCAGGGATACATTTGACAAATATTCCATTTCTGCATTTGGAGAAAAAGATAGGTTATAGGTGTTTCCTTAATAATTATTACTACTTTTTTTTTATTTCCAACTGTGTCTAGGTACATTATTAAATAGGTTCTATTATAGCCTTTTGTCTGTAAACTAAGTCTTTCACATAATATGAATCTTTTAGATCATTTAAAGTCATACTTACAATCCACTTGTGCTGCTTTCTAATAATTCAGAGAAACTCTGAACATTTTCAGAAATTACAATAAAGTTACTCATTCTAATGATAGTTTTCAAAAACAAGAGAATGAAGAGCCATCTTATTCTAGGTATGTTTTCTTAATTCTGAAATAAGCAGTTAGACATCTGACATGGTAAATAATACACGCAATGCTAGATAATTCTCAATAAGCAATCAAAAGAATGTTTAGAGGATCATTTAATATGGTCTTGTCAAAATAACCACTTGTATTGAAATTGTAAGTTTGGTGAAAATCAGTGCTACACTGTACTAGGTTTCTGTAATACATTGCTTGATATCACATAGTGTTATCAGTCAAAAACTTAAATGACAAAAGATAAATACAAGGTATAAGGAATCAATTAAAACATTATGTGCCATATGAAGCTGTTCTTTGTCAGTCACTGTTGAGGCAAGATACCTTAGGAGTCACAGCTTAGTCTTAGGTGAGTAATTTCTTACTGTATGCTTACCTGCGTCTGTAATCATCTGTGCACTGTGAGCTCAGGCAAAATGTTATGGTACAATCCAGTGGATGCAAGCTAAAGCCAGAAAAATCAATAGACACAATAGTTAGAATCAGGACAATTAGTCACTAGAACCAATTCCCTAAGTGCTCTGTGGAAATCTCTTCAACCAGTGTTTTAAAATCAACACTTGCTATATTTCGAAAGTAAGTGTATAAGTGGTATCTGTCCGACATTGGCTGAAGCACCAGGTTTAGACAGTGCAGTAACTTCAAAAGAGAAGATCAAGGCTGACCTGTGGTTGTGGCACCAGGAGGCATCTGTGCACATGGATGACTGTTGCCTAGGAATGAGCTGGCCTCTGAATGAACTGTATCTCACCTGAATACACAGGGCACATAAGTGCTGTCTGCTTTCTTCTGCAACATTTGATGATCATTACTCTTCAGCATGAAAAAAGAGGTTTCTTGATGTATGCATAAGTCTAAACGATTATCAGCATATTTACTTAATGCATCACTTAACTTTTGACCAAGAAAAGAAGTGGTATCAGCACCTGTGGTTCATTGACCAAAGACTGAGAGAAACTGTACTTGTCTCTCAAGGGGCCGTATTGCATTTTTTCTTGATTGCAGGAAAAGCAATTTTCCTGAAAGTAATTTAATATTGTGCAATTGTTCCAACTCACTGCTCATTCTTTATCCGTTTTGCTGTTAATTAGAAGATCACATTTGTGGAGGTGGAAAGTGTCCCAACCGTAGCATCTATTGCTCTCCCCTAGAGGGAGAGCCCTTAGGCACTCCCTCGTTGTCATATGAAGCTGCAGTTCGCCCCCAGCATGCCTTTCGTTTGTTTGTTAATACTCTGTACTCCATTGGCCCTTCCGCCCTTGTACCACCTCTGAGCTTTCAGACCATTCGTTGATGCTCTGCCCCGCCCCTCTGACTACCCTATATCTATCCTGCCCGCCTCCATTTTGTGAGCCTGTTCTCCTGGACTCTTCGTTGGATTGAGAATAAACCTCACCTTTGGAACCCCAGATGCCAGGTCCCATCTCTTCTATCCCTTGCCTGCCTAGACAAAGAGCTGATCATGTTCTAAAAGAGCTGAAATCACTCTTCCCCAGGAGCGAACAAGGGACGTACCTGCTTGTAGGGATGCTCCCTCTTCCTGTGGCGCTTCTCTGGAAGGTCGTGGCACTTACCACTGCCCCAGCTGAGGGCTCGCCGCAACACATATTTTTTAAAAGATATCATATCGCTTCCAGTTACAGTTATGAACTTCACCCAGGGGGTGTCATTTCACATGCTGATCTCAAACCAGGCATGGACAGTTAAGCTAATGTCATTTGCTACACTCATAAGAGCAGAAAAAAATTAATTTCTGTTGGTGTGTACTCTTTTAAGTGCCCCATTATTCAGTTTGGGGATCCCAAATGAAATACTTTAGTATATATGTCAAAAGAGGAGAGTGAGTATTTGGAACAGAAGAGTTGTCATTCAGGATGGCAGCACAGCACAGAACTCTGTCTGACATTGAACTGTTCTTTTTAAGATAGGCCTCACATACTGTAAGAACCAGACTGAATGTAGAGTGTTTCCACAGTCTCTCATGAATTTCTAATTGGTAACTAATGATGGATTGTTACCTGCACATAATGAGGTTATTTTCCACAGGGTTATAGTCTGAACAGACATCTGGTAACATGCATAAGTGAAAGAGAGTCATAAAAATTAGAGTGTTAGGTTATAGGACTCTTTGAGGTAAACAAATTCCCTTTCCTAGAGATAGTTTTGTCTGAATTAAATTTTAAACAAAGAACAAAAGTCAGTCCATTGGAAACAAGCATTTTGGGACATGGCTCTTGTTTATACTATGTGTAAGCAATGCAAATTGTCTTTAAAGGTAATGAATATTCTATTTGCGTCCACTTTATATCAACTTTATACTGCCAGACTGGTATAAAGGGGCCTTTGGAAATCCTTGAAGAAATTTCCGAAGATCTTAAGGGTAAACACATTATATTCACATTGATTTTCATAATCTAGGAAGCCAAACTTAACAGGCATTATCTTTAATAATTTCTTCCTCAAGGTAAAAGTAGGAAGAAAAGGAAGTACAACAGAAACAAATACCAAATCAAAATAGATACGGAATCAAAATGTTACCCAAGCAGTTAGTCAAGAAAGTTGTTTTAAACTTCTATGTGAAAGTGTGTTCATTTCTTTGTTTTAAATGGTTATCTAAAAAGAACAGGCAATTAAATGTAGGAGGTATGGGTCACATGTCTGGGGTGATGCAGTAATGATATATTTTAATGATCACAGGGCATGTATCTGAAAGCATTTTATCTTAGTGTATGATTTCATTCTTCTATTTCTACTGGATTGAGGCATATTATTTCTTTTAGAAGGGCATCACTAGAAAATTAAAATGTGTTAAGACACACTTCTCCTTTCTCTTCCAATGAAAATGAGAATAAGTTTACCTTCTGAAAAAACAATATAACTACTGAATCAAATACGGTTCATATGGTAAACTAAACAAAAAATTTAATGTTTTTCAAAACTTGTTGGAGTTTTTAAAAGAAAGTTGAAAGACATCTTTAAAAAGCAACCATTTAATTTTATTTCAGATGTCATTGCTACAAAGTTCAAGTGCATTAAAATTACATCCTCCACATCCCATTAGAATGCGTCTGTTGTTTCTTCCCTGAAAAATCTGTAAACCATCAAATGCTTATAGCACAATACCATAAATTCAGAATTAGGAAGTACAGTATGGGAGATAACATACTTTGAGCTGCAAGATAAAACCAAAATCCTTTCCACAGATGAAAATTTTAAAAATGTTTATCTTTTTTGAGGTATCTGTGAGGCAAAAGATAAATTCCAATTTTGGTTACTGTGTTGCACTTAGCTAACAGACTAGAGGGTTTTTAAATAAATTATCTACCTTTTTCTTGTTGGTATGTGTTATTTAAAAAATTATTTAATTTTTTTTGTTTGTTTGTTTTTATGCCCACCTGAGGTGACAGCATTTCATCAAAATATGAATTGTTTTTATGTAAGCTTTGAATTGGTTATTTTACGGTCCTTGAGGACAAAATGTGTACTGTGATCCAAGTACACCTTACACATAAGGTATAGTATGAAAATAAGGTAATACTTACCGTGGTTAAAAGAAATGTAGAACCTAGGATACTGTAACAATTTGCATAGATTACTAGTAGGTCTTCTAGCACCAACATTTTTGAAGTATTTGCATGTTTAAAACACTTCCTCCTATTCCCATAACCTCCCATCATTTTGTTGCTGTTACTGTGCAATGCTGGAAAAAACCCAACCCCAAACAACCGGCTTCTGAATTATGGAACTTAATTTTCAACTACAATCATGTCAGGTCATGTCAGATGGTGTGGAGATAACTCTTCTTCTGTTTCATGTTAGGTGTTTGGCTACATAGACATAGACATATATGTGTGTGTGTGTAAAGCATGTATCTATATATCTATATTCTCCACAGTTTAGTGGATTTGTAATCACCTTTAAGTACCCAGCAACATATGTGGATAGCCTGTGAATGCACAGTATCAAACAATTAGAGAAGTCCAGTGAAACTGAAAAATTTAGAAATTTTCCCACCAAAACTAAGTTTCCCAGTTCTAGCCCAGTTTAAAAGAAAAAAAAACCCTCTTTGAATATATGATTCTTAATCAGAAAAGAGTGAAATGAGATATCTGAACATAAGATTAAAATTAATGCCTCATCTTGTATACCCATACACAACTAACATGACCTAACATGTTAGAAAATAATTAATGTTGTTTGGTAAGTAATTTTGCAAGAGCACAGATCTGGATTTTCAGATGCTCACTTTGTGCTTTACTTGGCTTAAACAACTCTACTTTGAAGTCTTGTGCCATGTTGGAATGATAATTGGGTGTTGATGAAAAACATCAATCATCATTGCATTGTGATTTGAATTATATTCGTTCTAAAGTTGAGCGGTAAGGTGTGAAATAAACCGTATGGGTTTGGTGATTGCACTTTAAAAGCTCCTTCCTTTCCAATCCAACTGTGAATCATTCTTTAAATCAATAGATCTTACTGAAACTGTAGGATTACATGAAGAGTTTTGAAGAGTTTGTCGGTAAGAAAAAAAAATCCTGACTATTTTCTATTACATATATCTTTGTGTTCCATATCCTCCCTAATACTTCTGATCCCTTAACATGCGCATTTTTCCACCATTCCTGCTGGGACAAGCCAGACTTATTTTGAAGTTTTGTTTAGCAAGTCATTCAGTGGATCGTTTTCCAATCAGTAATTTAAATGATTCGTGTGCAAAGAAATTAAAATAAAGATAAAACAGCACAAAGTTTCATTGATCTTAGGTTTATTTACACTAGTTACTTTAGATCATTGGAAGAAAATTAATATTTCCCATGGTTGAAAATAAGTATATAATTACGAAAATTGCTTTTTATATGAGGCTGTTTTGATTGTTACTTCCATAATAATGAGCCATTAACTACACAAGTGGTTCGTTGATCACAAGGACAGAGTTGAGGCTTATCAGAATTATTCTGATGACTCAGAAAGTGCAGAGAAAACATGAGTCTTACAAACAATGGCTACCAATAATGTAATCAATATTCCTTGGAGCTCTCATGACAGCGTATATCTTCAGAAAGGAATACAGATGCTATAGAATACCTGTTCCTTGAAGATGCATTTCAGCTGACTGGCCCTTCTGCTTTTTCCATCATGTGATGCTGAGACCACAAGAAAAACAGACTAGAAAATAATAAAAAAAATGTTTTCTCTGCTTAATATTTGTAGGCATCAGAGAAAGAAACTAATACAAAGGGGTTTTTTTCACTCCANTTTGTATGTGTAAGAGGGCACATGAAGGTTCAGAGCTGAAGGAATTTGTTTCATGGAGGAGTTAAGTGTGAAGAGGAGGGATTATCACCTTAGGCTTTTGTTCTTTGGTGTTCCTACACCACAGAAACTAGGCTGATGTGTGAGAATGAGTCAGAAAATTTATGACTAGAGAGCTTGGTTGATCAAGACCAACTGCAAGAGAGCTCAATAATGTAGCAAATGAGCTGGAGAAGTGTGTTGCAACTGATACAACACAAATGCATTTGAAGATGTTGAGGAAGGAATGAACAGTAACAGTTGCACAAGGGGAATCTTCCACATTTTATTCTTTGCTGCAAAATATGTGG
>VZTT01027229.1:35955-64058 GCA_013400855.1 Buphagus erythrorhynchus | reverse complement strand
CATCTGGTTTTGCACCTTTCTTTTTTTCCTCTCATACTACTTCTTCTTTGCTCAGCTGATCTTAAAAGACTTATATTTTGAATACACTCTGAGCTCTTTTTCCTGAGCTTGTCTTAGGCTTAGCTTGATCTTTTCAGAAAGCTTCTGCCTGTTTCAATATCACATAGCAAGCAACAGATATATGATGATAAGTAGCATTAGATAGGATAAGTATACATTCTGACTGTGGGTTTCAAGTGAAACCTCACTTGGACACAGACAGTCTGATTAGAGCCAAGTGTTTGATTTTTTTCTACTTCTTTCACAAGTTCTGGCACAAACAGCAGAGACTTCAACTTCTTCTACTGCTTTTAGAATAAGGCAGTTCAGTTACACACTATAAATTCAGTAAATATAACACCAAAGGATTTTTGGCTTAATCTTAATAGAGAAGCCAATGAACACATTATAAAAATGTAAGGAGGGGAATCACACTTTACTGCTTTTGGTCTAAAATTCCCTGAGATAAGGAAATGGGAAACCGTAATTGTTCTTTTCTAACTTATATAGCATAAGTTTGACCATTAGCAATGTCTTTTTATTATGATTACTAGATTTCTCTTTTATAACACCCTGTTCCTCAAGTGATCAGCAACTCAGCAAGACAGAAACTTTAGACATTTCACGGGTTTTTTACCATTTGAGCTTGCAGCATCTATAATTCTTTGAATACTAAGAATACAACTGTGACTAAACCTAGCAACATTTACGCTACTGCTCTTTCAGTATCTATGTGAAAGCAGAGTATTCATAGAGTTTCTGCTTCTCCTTCTGTCCTAACAGAGCTCAAAATAGCTAATCACACAAATGCAGATCTCAGACTAACAGAGTTCAGTGATGACCATTAGAATTGCCTCTTAATGTGCACACATGCCAGAGCACTGCTTGATTTCAAAGCAAAGGATCAGTCAGAATTACTTTATCTTCTGAAAAGATCATCAAATCTGGTTAGTCAGACCAAATCTCTATTTATTCCTGCTCTGGTAATGTCTGCATGATCTACAACCTCTGAAAGGTGGATTTTCACCTAATTGCCAGATACCAAATGCTTGCTGTCTCTCACATCAGTGATGTGACTCCCTTGTCATCCTGCAAGGAACATAAGTAAAACTGAATTAACTACCTGAAAACCAAGACTACCTCAGCTCTAAGTCATTGTAGTCCCAAAGGAGTTATTTGCTCTGAGTTTGGCAGCACTGAAGTTCTGACTGGTGGGAGGCTCCAGTTATGGGTAGTTAAGAATGGGAAATTCTGACAGTGGCAGGCAGTTATGGGTTCCCAGTACTGCAGGATCAGATCAAGCCTATTTTACTGCCAGTTTGTTTTACGCAGAGATCTGAAAAACAAATAACTTGCTAGGGAAAAAGTGTTAATCTCCGTCAATGATAAAGAGTTTTTCTTCCAGCCTTCAAAAGGGATTACAAACAGCAACCATCCTGTATATCTTACCCTCTATTGAATGTCCCGCAGGATAACAGAATAACTGTTAAAATTATATACATACCATTAAAATTATGAAATACATAGATATAAATAGAGAGAGAAAGCATATATTACAGAACTCTGCAACACCATGGCCAGCCTGGGATCTGCCTTTATATCTTCCTAATTGTTCTCATACAACTTTATTGAGTAAAACAGAACGTCTAGAATTGAGTACATGTGATAACTTGCTCCACACAAATCCCCATAACCTAAATGGATTTGCTGTTTTTCCCAGCTCCAGATCATGCATCCCCTGTAAAATCTGTATGGACCACTTTATCACTTCAAGAAATCAGCTAACGATAGCACCACAAAGACCTCTTGAAAAAGTTTTGGGGGCAACTTCCTATTCACTAGAACTGTATATTCAAACCTCAAGTCACAGGAATATCATCAAGAGTTTTCCCTTCCTTCAGAGAGAATTGCTCCAACAGCAATGCCAGAAACACCCTTCCAAACCTCAAAGGAAACATCAAAGAACACATCAAAAACCTTCTGTAACCTCCCCCTCAGAAGCCTCCCAACAGGGACAAGCACCCAAAAGCAGTTTTGAGAGGAAATGGAGCAGTGTGAATAAACCCAGTTTACAGCCTGACAGCTACTTTTATCAGTTTTAGAAAGTGCCTGAGGTTACCTAGGGCAAATGGTTTCTCAAAACTCTCAGCAAAAGGTTCACAAATGGTTTCCAAACTTTTTTCAAACCTATCTATATTTCCAATGCTCAGCTGGAGTATGACTGATGCTCTACTTTTGTTCCACAAGAATTTTGGAGTCTCTGATTTGCAAATGTGCGAGTACTTGACTGTTTGTATACAGTCTATCTGTATATGGCCTTTTAGACAGCTGCAATGACAGAACCAAACCAGGAAGTAACACATGAGAGAGACTACTGGAGGACAACATCTGAAGAGTTTATAAATTAAGTAAGCATAGAACTGCACCTCACATGTATTATCAGTTCACTTCCATACGCTTTTTGGCTTAGCCATGCAAAATTAGTATCTCAGAGCTCTATTAAACAGAAACAGCAGTTTTGTTCCAAAACTCTTCCAGTCAATTTTACCTATGCATCAGTTTAGCAAGTGCATTCCTTTTTTGCTGTGATATCACTGCCCTGTGTCTGTCTCTGCTGGCTTCTATATGTGAGGAACATGGTACAAAAGTAAGAACTATGGCTTGCCTAGAGCAAGATCTTAATAAATTTAAAAGAGGATCTGCTATGGATTACACAGTACACAAAGATGAACTCAGTATTGACAGAGACATCCTAAAGGTTCATCAGGGTTGAGATTCGTTTTTTCTTAGGGAGAAGATCCAGAAGTGAACATGACAACAGAGAGGAAAAAAACCCTGTCCAGATATAGGAACAAGTCTGTGACCCAGTCTAAACTCTTTGATTTGACCTTGAGAAGTGTCAGGTGGCACAAAGCCCAGGATGGGTAAATGAGCATTTAAAATGAGCTCATTCTGAGGTGAGTACTTCCGTTAACAGGTATTTAAAAAATATTTATTTATTCTACGCTAACCAGAAAGCAGTGTAAATGCATCTTGTGACACTGCATTGATTCTTGCTAAGCAACAGGAAACTTGTAACTAATCTGAAAAGAGGAGGAGTTTTAAATAAATGTAGAAACATGCAATATAATATATAGTATATAATTTGGCACTTTGTTCCAGGTACAAATGGAATTAAACGCTTATAGCTTTTAAGGCTTAAATATGACTGCCAGTTTGCAAAAAAAGAATTTATAAGTAACTTTGTCATAAAATCATTCCCAAGCTGCTTTCCAAAAAATTTTAACAAAATTTTAACAGAAAAATATACATGTGACAAGGCAGCATCCAATACAGCTGGAAATTCCCAGAGTTATGTAAAACATGGATGCAGAGCTTACAGAACTATCAGTGAAAAGATAACTTCATGCTTGGACATGGTCATTTACACATGATCTTGGGAGTGTTGTTGGACTTTCTGAAGCATTAACTGATTTCTGTTAAATGCATCAAGGTACAATAAAGAGCAGAATGAAGATTAACTGAAATGAGACCTTAACTGGTTTTAATATTTTTGTGCTGAAAATAAACTGCAATTGCATGTTAGCTATGCAGTGTATGGGTCATGGTGAAAAATTTTATTTCAAAGTTGTTTCTCCAAAGAATGTTTTTTATTTTTCCTAGTGCAGGTATATATTTTTAAAGAAGACTGCTAACATCTTTTAGTGACTGACTTGTAATTTTAGTTCTGTCAGAAATGCTGTTTGTGCTTTTTTTTTTTTTTTAATTGGAACTGAAATTCCAACATATTCTTCAAATCTCCTCACCCTAGCACTTCTTCAACAGATGCCTATCAGAAAAGTATATTCAGTCCAGAACTTCATGCAGGTTTCTTCCTAAATAGAAGAAAAAGGAGACAAAATCATTAGGGAAAGATCTCTATCAGTTTATAATGAACAACACTGAAGAAAACTCAGTTCTTTATCTAACTTATTTATGTATAAGTTTCTAAGATGTATTACCTTGTGTTGAGTTTTCAGACCTAACTGTTTGTTAACAATTTTGGATGAATCACAGGAGTACCCAGATACCATCATATCAGCACTGTACTTCATCAAATACTGACATATGAAAATGGGTCAGATTATCCACCGAGAGAAATCATTCTTTTCCTTGTATGTTTACTTCAACACTGTTATGTACTTATATGGAATTGTTATTTAATCATATTATTGCCAAACTGGCCATAACATAATTCACCTAGCACTGACCAACTACAGAACAAAAATTAAACAAACATTTTGCTGTCGTTAAAATTTTTTTCTATGGATCTGAGCTTCTGAAGCCAGCAGGTCACTTGGATTATATATACAATGTTGATAATTGCATTCCTTAAATCTACAAAATGCAGCAAAGCTCACTATTTTCCAAAATAGCTTTAAAAACAATTACAATTACTGCCCAGACATTTTCAAACACAGCAGGCTATTGGCTTAGGCAGTGATGGAAACCCTAAAAAGAAGATAAATATTTTGAAATGCACTGTAAATCAAATTTGTGCACTGGACTAAGAATGGATTATCTGCCTCTAAACAGCAAAAGATGTTTTAGCTTGAGGGGTTTTTTCCATGCTTATTTACTAGAAACGATTTTAAATTGTGTCTGTGTGATTAATTTCTTTTTTTTTTCTCCAGATTTTTAACAGTTGCTTTGTAATAAATGCTCTACTATAATTAGTTCTACATACTTTACTCGTTACATTTACTGATGCACAGGAATCCACTGTTTCTCAACTTTTTAATAAAAAGTACATTTTTCAGCTTAAAAATTGATTTGGAACAATGCTATGTCAGCCTCAAGCTGCTCTGCAATTATTTATAGCAGATGTATCTACAGTCTCAACTGGGCAAATTTTGATGATGTAATTAACAGAGGCCTTGATTAAGAATGAGACCTTGAGGAAGATTAATATATTATGATCTACTGTCTTTTGGTATTGTATAACCAAGACAAAATTAGCCACTTTTTCTATCCTTTATTCCAGAAAGTGTTTTGGGGGGAAAAAAAATCAGCCCAAATGGAAGACAAAGGCATTGGTTTTGTGTATGTCCACTCAAACCTGGTTATGAATGATCAATTTTCTGACTTTGGGCCAGATTCACCTTCTCTGGCACAGCAAGACTATTGTAGGAGGAAGACAACACTGCCTGTGTACCTTCTGAGGAATCCTTCAGCAGACCACAAGCTCAGGTTCACTGGGCATCTTCTTGAAAGAAGTTATTTAAGACAGGATGATGCTGGATTGATGCTGATGGTTTGCTAATTAGTTCAGAGCTGGCACTGTAGCCTTCTTCTTCCTTGCAGATCACGAAGAGAAGAACATTGGCAGTTTACCCTGGATTCTGAGAGTTTCCAGCTGGAGGGCAATCCCTTAGAATGACCCAGAAGGAAGCAGCATTTTGCTAAGTCAGGCCATTGTTTTTATAAAATGAGAGTGAAAGCTTGAAGTTTTACAAAAGTTGTCATCCATGAGAAAGATACCTATCACTCTCTTAGAAGTGTAATTGAGTATTTAGTTCTTAATCAGAATGGGGTATTATCCTGTTAGCCCCTGTAATACCATAATGTGTTAAAATATTTGTGGTCTCTACTGAAAGACTGTTCAGTTGCATAAACCTAGCTGTTGGGTTTCCTACCTTTGTTCTTCCCCTTAGAAAGTGATTTTCTGGCTTTCCTCAGTATACAGAGCAAGAAAATATGAAACAAGCAAACCATAACACTTAAAAAAAAGGCTAATAAGAGAATGGTAACTCAGAAGTTTGATTTTGGTTTGGTGGTTTATTTCTTGTTGTGGTGCGTGGTTTAGTTTGGTTTCTTCCCGATGTTTAATGGTTTGTTCTCGGTTTGCTCCCCTGCGTTCAGTGAACAATGGTCCAATCCCTTCCCGCCTTTCCCTTGTCCTTCAACCCTACTCCCCACATACCTTCTGGATTGTTCCCTGCCCATCTCCCCAGTCTCCACCCAGACCCCTATCAATCCTCCCAAGCCCCTCCCTTACTTCCAGAGAGTTCTAAGTCAGTTATCCCTTCTTCGGTGTATGATTTGCTATTGGAACCATGTCCCTGCTCTTGTATTCCCTCATTGGTTTGCTGTGTAATTCTCCCCGCCTTGTGTCCCTCCCCCGAGCTGCCGCCATCGGCCAACGTTTTGTACCCTCCCCTGAGACCGCCCCCGTGTTTAAGTTCATGCACAGCCATGTGCTGTGCCATTTGCGGTTTCTCCTTCCCGACTCCTGATCTGCGTCCTGTTCCTGCTCCAGTAAACCCTTTCCTTCGGAACCGTGAAGGGTCTCCCTCGCACTCGTTATTCTCCCCGGACGGATTGTCCAAGCGGTAGCGTGGAGCTACACCTCTATCCCGGGTTCCCTGCAGGATCCTGGGAAGAGGCCACTCCTGACGCGGGCTTGCCCAGACTGAGTGGGCGAGGAAGGCAAGCAGCGTCAATTTCTCACAGACAGTTGCATGATTTTTTTCTGAATCCTGGCTCAAGATTTTTGTGCAGTAGGGCTGATCATTCCTCTGTCCATCCCTTTCCACACTTCCACGTCATATCCAGGTAAGAATCGGCCATACCTCCAACAACAGCATGAATTTAATCAAAACAAAGATAGACATATATTTTTGAATGATATACATGGTATAATAAGGAAAACACAAGTAAAACCAAGCTGAGACTTCACATACAACCACAAGACTCTATTGCACAACTCTGGACACCCTATGCAAGGTCACTGCTTTTGTAATCAAGTTTCTCAAGCCACAGAGGAATGATCAAAATTTCAGTCCAAAGTTACCAAAACATGTTACTTCTCTCTTTTGTTTTTAAAGGAGACTCAAGGTTCATTGTTTTGAAGGTTATGAGTGTCATACTCTTAATGAGCAACATACCTCTTGGCAGCCCTTCACTATCTTGATTACCAGCTGAGAGTCAACACACCCTGTAAGCATTTGATCATAAGTTCAGCAGAATTACTCAGGACCCAGTGAGCATCTGGCATTCAAGAACGCAGATGTCTTTGTGGAAGGCAAATTTACAGACATGATTTTTGCAACTGCTACTTTTTGTGATCATTTTCAGCTCACTCATCTGCTAAATACAGCATGGCCAATTAAAACAGGTTATCCAAAGTGGTGCAGAGCTCTGCTCACTGCTGCAAGTCACTGAGAGACTCATAGCTTCTTTCGTTAATAGTTTATATTTGAGGTGTTTGCAAAAGAGATCAAACTGACCAAGAGTCTCCCTATCTCTGCAGGGTCTGCAAGGGCTCTCTTCTCTCCACCCTGAGCTTCTCTGCAAAGGATGTCTCTGAGCTCAAGGTGTTTCTGCAAGTTTCTTGCATTCCATCTACCCGCAAAAGCCATGTTCTCTCCTCTGTAGGGGTACCTCTGGCTGGGACCTGTGGTCTTGATCTATTCACCCAACTCTTGTCCCAGAATCCCCTTGCTGAGATTTCCTCAGCTCCTCACACACCTCCAGCTCCATCTCATGGCTCCACTCTTTCTTCCTACTCCCTGGCTCCTCCACAGCTTTCCCAAAACCAGCAGCCACAGCATAGCTCCCCCAAAACCACTGTCACTGGCCTTCCACCTTCCAGCTCAAGCCATCCTGTTCCTATGCAGAGTCTTCTTTCTCCCGTTGGAGCTGTTGCAGCTGCTCGCTGTGGCAGTCCTTTCACCTCTCCAGCTGAGGAGGTGGCTGTGGTGAGCCATGCAGAGGCTGCTGCTCACCCTGCCCCAAGCGCCGCTCCCCAGACTCAGGGTTTCCTGAAGCAAAGCCATGAATCATGCCCAGCTCTCGGCCTCCCCTCAGGTGCCAGCTGCTCACAGAGGAGACCAGCCACAGCTCAGAGCTCAGCAGCTCTCCACACCAACATGATTGACCAGGGCTTGCCAGCTGCCGTGGCAGAATTGCACATTCCAGCATTCCAGCACCCATCCTGGCTGCAGCTCTGAGCAGCCACAAGCCACAGCTGAGTCACAACCAAGGGCTGAGGGACATCTGCTGCTGTAGACTGAGAACTTGCTGCTGGCCAAATCTGAAAGGTGCTCTGGAACCCTGTCCCCAGCATGAAAGCCAGGTGACAGAAAGGCCACATTCCACAGGAACCAATTTTATGCAGTGCTGGTCCAAGGCACCTGTGGTACCTGATGCCACATTCATCCACTGAGTCTTTCATGAGCAGGCAGATGAGCAGGCAGCAAGCCAGAAATCTGTAGTGCCAGAAATCTGGTTTGCTCCTACTGGGGGGAAAAACGGCCACATGGCATTTCTGCAGCTAGAGGAAAAAGGGAATGAGAGGACACATCCACAGCCATGAGACCAAGGCCTCAAACCCATCATTCTTAGTCTATCTCTCATTAAAATTTTGTTATCATCACAACTGCAAGAAGCTGGAAAAGACTAGCATAGCAAATTCACAAATATGAGGGATATGCTTTACAGAAAGGTGTTTGTCTTAGTGCTTGAGACCTTTCCTAGATGGATTAGGATAACAGAGTTTAAAAACCCCAAACTCTACATGGAAATAGAATTCAGATCATTTGTCTTCAGCTTTACAAACACTTTACAAGTGCAGTGAGCAACCAGTGGTGAGCCAGCTTCCTAAACCTCACTGAAAATCAAAATGGAATATTCTAACCTTGTGTTTTCTTCTTGAAGCTAGTATAAAATGCAGTTTAATTTTTTTCCTCTTTTAATTAAATAGGCTGTTCTGCACTTTATTTCACAAGAACTCTGAGCAAGATATAGATAATTGATACGTAATTATAGCCATCATACCTTCCCTGCTCTCTAGAAAATCAGTTACAAGCCCTATCCTTGACAAAATTCTTTTGAAGAATAATACATCTGAAGTTAAATTCTTGTGGAAGTTAAATGTTATTGCTAATTGACAGGATAGTTTCAACAATGTAACCTTATCTTAGGTAAATAAGCTTATAAGGACACTTTGAGCCAGAAAGGCCAAATGAGATGTTTGAGATTCCTTTTTGCTGCGGAAGGTCTTGTTTTGATGATGCATTTCAATATAAAGGCTACATTTAAAAAAGAATCTGAGGCTAAAAGAGAGGCTTGGTTCCTCCTGTTTGTATTCACTCCTAACTCAGTATTTTTCATAATAGGAAAAAAGTATCTTGAGATACTCTAACCTCTAATTACTGCAGTGGAAAAAAAATAAATATTATTTTTACTTGAACTACTACTCAAAAAATAATTAATGTATTTCTAGATTTTTTTCTTGAAATTCTTATTTAGATTTTCTATTTGGTTTTACACTTCAATAAATAATTCACAAAACCAGCCTAAAATGAGCATTTTTAACAAATAACTGTGTTAAATTACAGATGTGCAAACTCTCAATAACATTCACCTCTAAGTATCTGATCAAAGACAGCAGTACTGTACACCAAATATGAGATGCACAGATGTGTTAAAGCAGTGAGAAAGAGGAGAATCGGCCACCAGAGGGGAGGAGATGATGGAAGGAAGAGACATCCTGTACCAGTGTGTGGATTCTGAGGAGTGGTGTCTGAGAAATGAAAGAGACTGTCCTGGAAATGGACTGTAAACTTTCCAACTGCACATTGCCATTCATGCACAAGGTCCTGCCCCTATTTCTGGTCAGTGTTCAAAGATGTTAGAAAGCAGTGACCCTGATAAGCACACTGCACTTCTGTAAATTTATTTGCTTAATAAAACATAGTTGACCTCAGAACAAACATGACAATAATAACTTAAAATGCATTTTCAACTGAAGTTTGTCTTCTGAAATCTCTGCAGTGGGTCTGGGTCTTTTCATAGAGGTGTAACTGGAAGATATTCCCACATGACCAGAACTGTTACCTCACAGTTAATTTAAAGATGAAATTTGACTCAGAAACATTACTCAGTATTGCTTCTAAGGGGAGGTAGCTTCTACACAGAAGACTGAGCTTCATTGCAAAAGATAAATCATATTGCAAGATGGGTTTTTTAAACAATGTGAGCGATAATTTTGTTGTGTTATAAACACTGCAAGAGTGTGCACATTTGTAGACTTTGATGTCAAGGTGGGGAGAAGAATAAACGAATATACTTGTCTTGATACAGATGAAGAAATCGGATTTCCAAAAATGCACAGCTTATTCCTTATCAGCCAGGCCAAATCTGATCTCTCTATGTGATCATAGCAACTGAAGCCTGGAGCACTCACTGGCCGAGTCTTCACTTCTAGCTTCCAAAACTCTTCCTTTTCTATCTCAAGCTGTGATCTGATAAATTTATTTCAAACAGGATTACTAAAGTTTAGTACTAAAGTACTAAATTATTTACTGATCTTGATAGATCTTCTCTGAAAAGGCCTTCCTGTTTGTAGAAATTTAGACTTCCAATCCTTAATGCAGAAATGCATATACCCTTCCCAGGACAGACTTCAATAATTTTCTGACTGGCAGCTATATGACCTCTGAATGTAAACTGTGTCCTGTAGGCTGACCAGCTTAATGAAAATATCAGTCCTGTGCAGAAACAGAAGAAAATAAATGATATGTGGTGCCTAGGTGGTATGCCAGTTTAAGGGATGCAGTATCCTTAAATGTACACCACCCCACTAAGGGGTGCAGTATCCTTAAATGTACACCACCCCACATTTTGTGTGGCTCATATTCCTAAACTGGACATGAATTTCCATTTTAGCTGGGCCAAATACACTTGGGAAATGACCAACTCACTAGTTCTGTAATGAACTTTGTTCTGTGGCTGACTGAGCCCTTATAAATCTGTTTGGGATTTCATCCTGATTACTGCGTGGACATGCTCTTACACCATTCTGTCTAGAATGAAGACTGGAGGGACCACACAGAAGCAGTCATCCATCCCTTCCACCTAGTTGTTGTTGTGAAGGGAAAACAGCCAGATAGGGTGTCACTTCTTGCAGAATGACAGCCTCAGCTTAGTAATGGCCTTCTACAAGACTTTGGATTGATGACTGACTGCCTCCAGATGAGGCTCACAGGATTCATCCAAAGTCCATTGCAGTAAACCTCTGCAGAAGAGGATCCAGAAGAGTCCTGGGTCTTAGTTTGAGTAACAATAAAAAAATAATAAAGAAGTCAGGAAAATAACCAAAGCCTGTTCAGAATTCTACAAAGGATATGTAGAAATGCTTCTTGTATATCAGAGAGCTTCAGATAAAATAGTGAGTATACTCAAGAAGGAGCAGTTTTGGGGTATAGAAAGGGAAGTCAGGGAAAGCAAAACCCATTATCTCAGGTAAAAATGGTGTTCATTTCCTAAAGAAATAAACTGGAAAAGGGTAGCAGAGAATTATAAAAGGATTGGCCCCAGAAAGAAATTCTGGTGAAAAAAGTGCATTTTAAAAAGACAAGGAAATTTTTCGTGTCAGGAGTTCCACGGTCATCATGGATTATGTCAGGTTTAAGGTAGCAGGAGAAAAGGTGGGAGAAACACATCAGTTTCAGTGTTCTCAGTCTGTCATTATAATACAGAACAGAACCACTCCAGTGGAAAAAACAACACTACAAACTGAACAATAATGGGAAATCTATCAGATTATAACTTATGGTGTGAATGTATGGGAGGAAAGTCAGCACAGAAAACTGTCAGTAAACTGTGCTATTTTACTAAGACTGCTCCATCTTTAACTTCTGATCTGAAGGGCAAGAAAATTTGTGATCAAGCACAGATAGAAATACCCATATTTTTTAAAAAAAGCAATTGGTTTTTGCATCCTTATTTGTAAATAGAATAACAAAGAATAACCAAAATGAACAGATACCTCATCAATACATTTAAGGTCCTCTGTACTTTCTTTAACATCTTATTCACAATAGTAGAATGTTTATATTTATTAAACCAGAAACTAGTTTTTAATTCAGAAATAAGAAATATTTCATAGGACTGATCAGAGATTTCCATAGCAAGTTATTTATACTGTGCTAGGTAAGAAAGGAAGCACCTCTCAGCACCAGTTACCCAAGCATCAAGTCTACTGAAATTACTTTCTTCTTTATATTTAGAAAGACCATGGCTTCAGATAAACTTCAGATAAAACCTTAAAAGCTCAATGCAAGAAGGACATTTTATTGTTATTATTGACTGTCTGTAAACGAAATAACTCCAAGAAGTACAGAATATTTTTGCTGCCATTAATTTCATTCTGGATCTACATTACTGCTTAGGCTAAAATATTACTTAATAATGTACATGACCATATTCTTGATTTGCCTTTTTGTTATTTCCTTATTTGCTTATATATGACAAATACTGCTGCTGCCCAGGACAGGATTCTAGCATAACATAGATGTTACTTCAAAGAAGACACCTAATATATATTTTGATGCATTGGATGAAGCAAGCATTAAGCATACAGAATTCTAGTAACTGTAAGTCAGGGAAGAGACAACTGTACCATGGTTATCAATCTTAAAAGCTGCACTTTTATTTTACTAAATTATCTATGTTAAAAACAAATCTGTGCCTGGTGTGGAATTTCACTGCATCAGGTGTTACAATATTTTTGTTTTTATTACAAGCAGGAGAATGCATGTAGAACAAGTGTTAAGAAACATGACAATAAATTAGAATATAATTTACAAAAGCAAAAATAATAATAATAAAGTAACAGTGTACCACATTAATACTGAGTATAAAATAATAAGCAACTAATCACAATAATACAAAGGTAATTTCAGTCGGTATTATTAAGGATATCTATGTGACATTCACTCCTTTATAAAGTTCCTAACGAAATGGACTATTTTGGATGTATACAGCTTGAAGGATTAATCTTAGATTTTTATTTCTGTTTTGATCTTTATCAGCCGATAGTATTGCTCAGCAGAAGTACTGGCACCAGGTTTCTGCATCTTGTACTGTATTATTTGATTCTAGGTCTGTCATATTTATAGCCTGCACAAAGACTCCTTTTGTCACTATTTAGGAATATAACACTATTTAGCTTAGATTATATAGATGGCTACAGTGTAGCAGCAGCAATGAACTGTGCTGTTGAAACCAATCATTTTTATTTGAATTAGGTTTCATATTTCAGTCTTAGTCTGTAGTGTTGCTTAGTTTGTAAATCCATATACATTCTGTGTTTTGTTCCCTTTAACAATACAATTCAACATTGCTCCAGGCAGTTCTTTAAATTCCAACCTCAGTGCTGTTATATTGCAGAGTAAACATCAGAATCCCCGGTGTTCTAGCACCAGTAAGAGAGCAAAATGTGTCTTTGGAAACATTCCTTACAATTTTCATGTCCTAAGTGAGGTAAAAAAAAAAGGTTTCTTTTCAATACAGAGAAAACCTATTTCTCAATAGCTGAAATGACACATTAGCTGATAAACAAAATCATGCCCGGGAGAAAAAGGACCTTGATACAAAGAGGCCTCTTACTTAGGGAATGTTGTAACAATCCCTTACCCTTTCATCATACTTCTGATCTAACCAGGGCATGTTAGCACCAAGATGTTCTGTCAAAAGGATATAGGAAGTCAATTCACTTAACAGACAAGGACTACATACTGCCCTTAATCTCTATGTGCAACTCCCAAAAATTGGGATGTTTTTATCTACTGGTGTCAGTTTTAACAGCAGCTGTTTACATGGTGATGAGAGCAACAGATAACAAGCATATGTGAATACATGCAAGCCAAGTGAAAATTACTTCCACTGGTCACAAGCGTACAGAAGTGGAAATACTGGCAAGAGGTAGCAGATGACAGGAATTTGATGGTTGTGAGTACAGACATGGGGCTACACAAAACCCCTTGACAGATTGTCGATATGTTGGGGGGATTTCATAGTATGAGTCCTCTTAACAGTATCTATTGTCCATGTTAATTCACATTAGTAAATAGTGCGCAACATATTTGGTTTGTTATTGGTAAAATACATTGGTACACTTCAATCTCATATTTTGAAATTAATTTTCACTGAAAAGAATACCTTTTTAAAAAAAGTGCTATTTGAGTTAGAATTTGTAACACATTATTGTTCACAAAATTTTAACTGCTTTACAACAAAGGAGTCATAGTTGGACACAAAATCACATTCATGAAGTACCTGTTGCCAAAAGAAAATGTTCAAGTACAATATATTATTATAAAGAAATACCTACTTTCCTCATCTCCTTGTTGAGTCTGTTACTGAAAAGTGAAGGGGAAGAGGAGCATGACAATTAACTTTTTAATGTTATATTCCTGATTGTGACCTGCCTAAGAAGTTTAATTTCACTTTTAAAAATGCAAAGCATTTGGTGAATATTAAAAATAGGGTAATATGAATAAGTGGAGCATGGCAGCAAATAGTTAAGGCATCTGGTTTCTAATCTAGAGGCATGACTTTTTTCCAGTCTCATGCTGAAAGCTTCCTCTTGCTTTAAATATGGTCAGCTTTACATAGGTACCTGGCCATTCAGGTGAAGGAGGCCAGAACTCATTACAGCCACCCCTTTTCCAGCGTGCCTTACTCCTGACATCCAACCGGCCTCGTGGCTCGAGCACACTTTCGACTTTTCATTTGAACAGAACCTAGATACCTCCATGAGTCACTTACTCTTTGGTTGCAATCTTTGCCACTCAGATGCAGTCTCCTGAACAGAACATTCACATATTCCTTCTCATAAACAATACCTGTGCTATGGTATCAAAGGAGGGAACATCTGGAATCCATTTTAAATTTCAGCTTTGCAAAGGATTGTTGCTATTACACAGTAGGCTTAACTTTTGCATTCAAATTCCTCAGTTTTGGAGAATCAAAGCTAACACGTAAACCAGATCTAGAAACCCACAAAGGTGTTTATTCTTTGTGGCTGGTGTTGTAAACAAAAGTGAGCTGAAGGCAAAGTGTAAGTCCTAAACAACTTTTATGGTAGTAGTGAAGGAACTGGCAATCCAGTCTTCATCACTGCTGGAGTCTGCCTCCCCCATGACACTGAAATATCTTCCTTTCAGTGGAAATCTGTTTCACTTGTACAATGGTAAGATGGCTATAAACCTGCAATGAAGATTTCATTTTGTTTCATAGCACACTTGTATTTCATGCACCACTGCAATAACTGTTGCACCTCTTAAAACTAAGTCCCTCATGGTTGTTCTATTTAGTATAGCTTTATATATGGCTCACAGCAGTGTTCAGGAAATATGGATTACTCCAAAGGGAAATAGGTGGAATGAAGGAAAAATACTTCTTTTTCTAAAAAATTTCTGCTCCTTAAATAACATTTCCAAGCTCATTTTATAATTTAAATTGTGGTGCTGTGTCAAGAGATAAAATAGTTAAGATTTTTAAGCTATGATTTAACTTTTTTATTTTGATTCTTCTTTACTTCCATAGTAGACCAACTCATAAGAACTACATTTTAAACAGTTTTAAATAGAAATGGATTCAGTGTCATTGCTAAGTCCATAATAAAAGTTATTTTAATGGTCCAAGGATGTAAACAGACTATTGGATTTAGTCAAAAGAACACAAATGTTCCACAGTAAGCTATTCTATATGTGTTGTGTGAATCTTTCAAATTTGGGATCCCCTCATACTGTGTCCAGCACTTTGGATTAATAAATCCCACTTCACAGAAGTTAAAATAATATTGAAATCCTGTCAGCTGGGGCTGACCAGTGGTTATGTTTTCCACAGGGTAATGCATTTGCAAGGACGTCAATCTCATTCCACTGTGTGGCTCTCTTCAATGGACACTCTTCCACAATGATAATAACAAGGCACATTCTTCTGCTTCCTGTGGGTCAGTGTCCTTGGCAGGTCTTGCAGCACATCTGTCTGAAGTATGCTCGACTGCAGAACTTGAACTTCAGCACCAGTGGGCAATAAGCCACTTTGTTCACATCTTTGCACTCTAAGAACATTAAAGAGAAAAAATATCAGAAATGTAAATTAAAGTACAAAGAAATGTTGATGTTTAACATGCTTCTCTATCCATCTATCTTGCTTTCTTTGTAACTATTCTTTCTAATACAGTCTAGTGCATACAATATTGCAAATTTAAAAACCAAAAAAATGTTTTCAGGGCTTTCAGACATTTAGAAGTGTGCAGTCTTTGCCTTGGAAGAATTATCATTTATTGGAATTAGTGATCACTTTACATAGTTAGANTTTTTCACATTATTTTAAACTTTCTTCTCAGGAGTTATTTCATTCATCCGTGAGAGGTTATCATTACCATGATTCACACAATTTGATACCACGTTACGCATTTGTAAGAATCCTCAAAACAGAATGAGCATTGCAGCTAAAAGGGATGGAGAAAATTACACAAGTGTTATGAATAATGGTACCAACAGGGTGAGTTCAGTGACCAAACTGAATGGCGGCTTATACTTTAGGCTTGGTTACANAATGGCGGATTATACTTTAGGCTTGGTTCCACACATCCACAATTTATTTTATGCTAGAAGGAAAGCCGTTTTTGTGCGTGTAATAGATGTAAAAGCTTATTTTCAAAGTTGTGTTTTCCCTACATGCTGGGCTTACTGTCTCAGCTACCCTGTTGTACTGGCAGGTAGCTTTCTCAGGAAGGGAGAACAGCTCAACCCCATGGAGGAAGGTTTCATTCTTTTGCACCCCACATAGGTTGCATATAAAGTGACTTTGTGGGTACATTACAGGAGCTGGAATATGCTGTAGTTCTCCTCTGGCCCATTTTTTACACCTGTAGAATGAAAGTGGGCATGGGGAATGGGATAGTTTGTATCAGTTCTTCTCTTGTTACAGCTGGAGAAAGAGCTACATCTGAGAACTCAGTGATACACTCAGGTTCTACAGCTGGGCAGTCTCCACATAATCTCCTAGTACATTATTCTTGCTCTGGGACAGGGTGTTACAGATAGTCGATTAACACTTGGAAGCATACTGGAGTAGCAAATTGAATGCAGATGAGAATTTTTAGTATTTAACCTAGGAAAGCATTAATGAAGCTGAACTTACAGGTCTGTACTGACCAGTATTTCTGATAATGGTAATATATATGCATGCTTTTAGCTAAGCAAGGAGCAGTTAGGAAATTATTTAAACTTTCATTTAATTAACACAGACATAGCACTTTCATTGCAATTCTTTCACTCCACCTACACAATGTTTTACATACTGCTTTTCGAATTTTTTAATTCTTAATGGAAAAAAAACTGAGTGACAGGAAAAAAGGCATTGTGGGTAGCTGGTTGAAACAGATATATTTCTCTACCGGCAACCACACATGGTCACTGTATTTGACTGACTTTCAAAAACTCTTCACAAAAGAGGTCAAGTCTCTTCCAGAAATATTTCAGGTCCTCATGTTTGTGAAGACTGGGAATATAGGAGACAGATAGTGAATTACAAATGAAGTGAAAAATAAAAAGCTTCACTTGATCTAACAAGACATAAAAAGTTCACTCAGTCCCAAAAATAACCCTCACACTGTGTTTAGTGAAACACAAGTAAAGCCACTAACTGCATTTTTGCTAAAAGTAGGATTTTGAATGATCCTTTTTCATGTTTCTTTTAAGTTATTCTTTCTCTTGAGTAAAACTGGACCCTGTTCAACTGATGCCATTTAGACAGCAATGAGAGACTATTCTGGAAGTTCCCCACAACTTCTGTTTTAAAAATCAGTTTTGAAATTGATATGGTGGCTGATGAAGTAGCCTATTCTTCATAGGACTGTGGTTGAATGGAGAAGGTTTAGCAGAGTTCCTTTTGTTTCTAGTAACAAGTGTTAATAAGTTTCAGTAAGCTACATTTCCAAACTCTGCATTGCTGAACTTTGTGGCTAGACCAAGCAATACTGTGATATTAACTATCATTTTACATTTTGAAAAATCACAAATTGTCACTATGCCTCCAGCTAAATAAATTGCTAAGATGTATCATATAAAATACAAGAAAAACTGAAATGACATAAAAATAGACAAAACAGTCTTTCAGGTAAAATTTTAAATGGGCTTTAGCAGTCTAGATTCAGCATACATATATGTATTTAAGATAACAGAATAATTCTGAATATATTTCAAGTAGTGTGGTAGATGATGCCTGTAGTTCACTTCCAGAAGAAAATGCAAAACCACATTTACAATATTCTAAATCACCAATGGAAAGTTTGAAAACCTCAGAGCTAAAGCACATGTAAAATATTACAAGATTCAATGTAACTTTTATTTAGTGTTTTTGTATCCTGAAAATTTTGACTCTTGCTTTATGCAGACTACTCTACTTTCTCAAAGAAAAATTTTCCACACTTTACCAATATGATCATTATACTGCAGAGTGGCTCAAGCTTCCTCAAAACCCTGTATGGTTTTATCTTTGGGTAGCAAAATTAAATTGCTAAGAAATTGTTGAACAGCTCCATAGTCTGCAAGCACAGGTGTTCAGCAAGCAAAGGGAATCAGGCTGGCTGGGGTTTGAAACAGGAAGAGAGCCCCCCCAGATAATCTGACCAGTGGAAACCAGTGTGCTGCTGCTGAAGTTGCTTTTGCCCCACAATGGAGTCCAAAGCACAAGGCAGTGCTACAAGTGGCATATAGACAAAGTCCCCCCCAAATGTGGGCAGGTATGCTCTGCTACACACAAGCACTCCCACATGGGCAAACCCTCTCTCTGGGACACCTGACTCCTTACTTGAAACCCAAATACTGATAGTCAGATCACATCCCACTGTACCTGCAGAGTGACAGAAGCGAGCATAGAGGCACAACATGCCCCACTCACAAATACATTCATGACAAAATATCAGAGCTCCAAAATTTCTCCCAGAAATTACTACTTGAACAAAAACAGTTGTGCTCTTTAGGGTTAATTAGCTCTTGAAATCTTTCTGTCTTCTCTAGGATGGCATAAAAGATGCGCATTTCTGTTTAAAGGCTGACACTTTACTGAACAAAGAGATGTCAGCTCCTCTTGTGTCTACAAGGAATTTTTTAAAGCAGAAAATGTGTCAAACGTGCACATTATTCCTCAAATCCCATTTGTGCTTCTTGTATTCACTATTTAAGAGAAGCTGTAAAAAATTTAAAAAATTAGAATATACATATGAGAAATACTCGTACAGCTATTGAAGAAAGTACCCTGAAGATAGAATTTTGGGATAGGGCAACCTTAGTCTTTCACAGATTACAGTAAAATTCTACTGAAAGAGCTAAGCTTTTTAAACTGTCAAATGAATTTTGAGATAAATACCTCCAGTGTGGGACATAAATAAAAATGGGACACTAAGTGGCAATGGGTTGGGAACTGTATCCTTCAGAAGATACTGTGCTATATCTTTTTCCTTTTGATTCTTTCTAACCGGGCTAATGAGCCTGGACAGCTGTCAGTAAAGAGCTGGCTTGCACCTGGTCCTCTCTCAGTGCAGGCCAAAGATCTGACAACCATCTGGAATACCGTATAAGTGTTTTCCAGCATTTTCTATTTGTGGATCCCAAAAATTTTCCAGTGAAGGTGTGGGTCCCTAAAAACACAATTACCAACAGACTCATGCACATAGCTAGCCTGCACAGTTTTACTATAGAGAAGTTCAGGCCACCCAGTATACAGAGATCAGACACAGAAAACCCTTGACTGCATTCTTCTATAAGAGATTAGCATATTTTCTGGTAATACTGGAGAATTACCAGTAAATAACAATATGACCTTGTCATCTGGAAATTAAGAGGAGACTGGGACTGAATCATGTATACTTATAATTAATTTATTACCTTCCTTACTTTGGACTGAAGTCAACATCTATGTTTGGAAATAAAATATCACGTAGCCTATGAGATTTAAAAGGCAGAAAGTTTCCTAGATTGATAATTATCACTTAAAGATTTCTTGAGAGCACTAAACAGAAATAATGCAAATTAAAATAACCAAGAAAAATTCTGGTATGAAGATGTTTTCAAATGACCGCATTAGATGATAAGTCTCTACTTAAAATTAAAACTTTACTAAAAATAGTGAATTACAGTGCTCATACATTGGATCATCAGTGTATTTCTGGGACAATTTTAGTATGCTCTCATTTCACCACAGACATCTCTATTTGCCAGACTTTTATGGCAATTTTGAATCTGTGGCATGGGCATTGATGGATAGAGTAGGCATTGACTGACCACCAGATCTGGGTTGACTGCAGAACAAACCTGCCTTGAAAAAAATTTCAATCAGAGCATTTGTTCCACATAAATAGGACATTAAACTCCAGTGCAGTAGGAGATTCTGTGTAAAAATACTCAATTATATACTGCACAGAGATTAGTTACGTTAAAAGCAGCAGTGCTAGCAACATTACAGTCAAGTACTCAAAATTTAGGGAATATAAAAATTTAGGGAATAAGTGTTTTCGGACTGCTGTGTAATTTCTTGACAGTTTGGAGAACTTTCTATTCCTTTTCCCCTTCCACACTATCTCATGAGCAACTAACCTAAATTTTATAATCAATGAGGAAATATTTTTTACTGCTTAGCACTCCAAGTTAACTTTGAAGTCAGCATTTCCTAAGAGTTTGAAGTCAGCATTTCCTAAGAGTTTGGCCTAGATCATATCCAAGTTCAGATCCAAAGTATTTAATAAATGGGAATATGTTTATTTTCACAATATTATCTCATATATCTTCTACCAAAAATATGCTATGATGAAGCTAGTTAATAATCTGATTAAACTGGACTGTATAATGCAAAAATACTATAATTGTAATTATTTTGAACAGACATTATAAATAAAAAAAATTACAAGTTAGTTAGAAGAAGCTTAAAGGATGTCAAAGTGTAAGAACAGACTTGTTCTTACAAGAACTGTGTGGCATGAAATCTATGGTCCCAGTCTTCTAATGAACATGGAATTTACTATTTTTTCCACTAGATTGTTGTGTTTAACACTGATTAGGCAGGTAGAAGGTCAGTGGATGAAAAGTGTATCATGCTCCCCCTGCTATTATGAACATTTCCATCAAACCAATAAAGAGATTAGAAAATCAGTGACACAAACAATAATATTTTGTCCATGACTTAGGCTATAAATTTTTAAAGGTATTTTTTTAAACAATGTGTATTTAGATTTTCATTGACGTTACCATTGAGCTACAATGACTAATCAGAAAATAATTTTTAAAAAGTCATTCACAGCCTGAGAGAGCCTATGTCACATAGACTTTTACCAATGCAGTAATGCTGATTATGTCACTTCACTCTTTTCAGAATAAATTACATTAAGATGGCAGACTTACCCTCTGTGTTGGAAATGGGAGTACTGTCACATTTACTTTCACACTGCTGCATTGACGGAGGTCTGAGAGTTTCTGGACATTCACTGGATGCTTGTCCAGTATATGAGAGACACTGTACTGTTCTCATCTGTTGCCCCAGACCACACTGTGCAGAGCACTAAAGAAGAAGAAAAAAAAACTTAAAACCCTGCATCGAATTTTAAAATATAAAACAAAGCAACAGGAAGCAATCAGTAACACTTCACATCCACAAGTTTTAAAGAAGACAGGCATCTGAAGAGGTTTGATCTCATATATATGAGGTCAAACTCCCTATATATTCTTATATCTCAGATTTGAGATATAAGAATATAATTTACTCTATTTCATATATCATACTAATACTTTAGAATAAAGAAAAAGAAAGAGAACAAGAATTCAAATCTGCTACAGGACTATTTTTAAGGAAAAGTAAACATCTTTTAAACACATAGGCTTTGCTGTTTAAAACATTTTTAATTTATGTAACTAAATAGTTACAATTTTAGTGCAATATTAGTTAAATATAAAGGTGGATCTGAATAACCACCATTTTAAAAATCCAACTAGACTGTAATATCACAGATCATTTTCCACTGGTTAATTAAACTAAAATGTTTCATTTTTGTTCGAGGAAAATGGCTCAGCAAAAAGAAAATTTTTCATTTATTTAATATTCTAAAAGCAGACCACTGATCACTAATGAGATGCAAAACCTAAAGAAAGAAGGAAACTTAGTAAATCATATGTAGAAGCACTTCATAATGGCAGCATTATTCAGCCTGTCCTGGAGTAATTTAGCTTCCTGTATGGTAACTCAATGTGTTTTATATAAAAAATTATATTGATCTCAAAGTATGTTTTTTTCAGCGACAGATATATATTCAGATATATATACATATATACAAAAGGGGAGAATCTTTTTGTTTCCCTCAGCCATAGGAGCCATCTCTTATCTATCTCCAGGGACATCTTAGTCCAAGAGGTGCTAATATGGGAGACTAGCAGCAATAAAGACTGTCCCTTAGTCCAAGAGGTGCTAATATGGGAGACTAACAGCAATAAAAACTTGCATGAGCTATCTCACCTGTCCCCAGTCTCCAGCAACCCAGCGAGGAGGAGGACACCGGCCCAAACTACAGCGGATGCGCACTGGTGGCTTGCTTTCGTCTTGGCATTGCGCAGCTGGAAAGGTTTTTAAAAGATCACTGCTTTTGCACAGAACAATTCTGTGCTTGAATCCTGGGCCACACTTCGGTGTGCACTGAAAAAAAAAAAGTTCATGTAAATAAATAATTAAAATCTCAGTAATACACCAATAAAACTCTCAGAAATGCTATTTGTAAAGATGGACAATATATTTATGAACTTAAAATTCAACTATAATCACAATACAGTAATAATAATTTTTAAATGTTTAGAAACACAAACAAGCGGACTGAAGATTGTCTTATTATGTATAAGCTTATCTAAGTTTTAGATTTTCTTTGCTGTTTATATTTAGACTACAGTGTTAGTACCTATGTCAGGTTTAAGAAAAACACTGCTACAAAGTAGAAGGTCTGCCATGCGTAATACTATTATGAAACAAATTTGAGTGTATCAATAATTAAAAATAAGACTGTCTGTTCTTAACATCACATTAGTACGGTCTTTATCCATTTCACTTCATCCACAAACAATGAATACATTTTTCCTCAATACACAAAAGTAAAGATAAATGCTGTACTTGACTTCATAGAGACCACATCATTCAGATATGTCAAAATATGGTACCCTTTCTGACAGTGCATGCTTTCCTCTCCTTTCCTATTCAAATTTTAATTCTGATTTCACAGTTTTCCCTCCTTTTATCACTCTTGTGCTGTTCTGACAGCAAGCAGACAATAAAACAGCAACTTGAAAAGAAGTAGGTCTGATGATCACTGTTTGTCCTCATAGTGCCTTTCTCTTTCCTTTTTGCTACTGACCATTAACTGTGTCATACACAGTAGCTCAGCTGCAGAATGAGGAAGAGACAAGTGCTAACAAAATTAAAACTCAAGTCCTTTCCCAAATCAGTCATTTTTTAACATGAGATATTGTAAGCACAGTTTTAGAATCCTCTATTGACAAGTTACCCTTTACTCCATAAGCATATCTGCAGTATTTGGATCAGAATCAGTTCCTGACAGCACAAACTGTCAGATGCAGATTACATGCAGATTATGCTAACCTGTTCAAGACAGGAACTGCCTTTAATATGTAGACACAAAACATTATTTGGGAAACAACATTATGTGGATCTGGAGCAATATTCAAAAGGTCACATATCACAGAGCTTTCCACACATCCAAAACTACTCACTATATCACTGGGGAGAAAAAAATCACCCCTAAGATTATTTAAAAAATAATTACTTATGTGGTGCAAACTTAATTGTTTCATGCCTAATCCTGAAGTATCTTTGAGTAATTTATAGAAATTTTAAAGTAGTTCCACAGTATTATGTAAGGATATACTCTATGAACATGTAAAACTTTATATCTAAATCTACATATACCTCTAAACAAGAAGAATATCTCCAGAGGGAGGCACCTAAGCTAGTCCATCTGGAATGAACAGGTGTATTCCAAATGTTATCTCCACTTGGATTTAGGATCTTAAACTGGGCTGCAAAAAGATGACCCTTGCATTTGGATTTTATAATCCAGAATGCAAAACGGATATATAATCACTTTCCTTAAAATGTAACCTTTTCTTTTCTATCCTAGTCAATCTTTTTCTACTGAGGTACAGACTCTTTATCTACAGTAGTTCAGTGTTCAGAATTTTGATACAGAATAAACAGTTTCAAACGTTCTTATACTGAACGGACTTCAACACCAAATCTTGTGCACACTGCCTATTAGAAAACTAGATAAAGGAGGGAAGTAAGAGAAGATCTCTGGTAGAACTACACAAATAATACTAATGACAAATAGAGACCAAAACCCAATGAGAGTTAACATGTGAGGTCTTCGATGTCATGATAATGACTGATCAGTTGGGGTCCAAACTCCAAGGATTGTTTTGAGTACTTTCTCCCACATGTATTTCATGCAAAATGTATGACTTTTAAGTAGGAAGTAGAAGTATGTGCCCCTTCCCAGCTGAGTGCCTAAAAACCACATCAGTCTGTCAAAACAAACATAAAAGTGACAATGTTGAAAAGACTTTATCAAAATGTCAAAACCCAATGTGGTTTCATAACCTTTAGAGTATGTTAGCAAACAAGCAGGACACTGAGGACCAAACTTTGAGTTTAGGAGCATCTTCCTTCTAGTACTGCTTGAAGACACAATCTTTAATCCATGTGTAAGATGCCATCTGAGAAAGACCTTCTTCCAAGCTATGAGTACCAGAAAAAAACCAACATTCCTATACTTCCTTTTATGGAGTTATAGCGAAAATTCTACTAAGAAGAACTACACTAAATCTCAGAAATGGAAGTGAAATAAGGAAATAGGTTGTCTTCAATAATACCAAAGCACTAAAAATAAAAAACATGAGTAAAATTTAACAAAAAGATTGTACATTTCCAAAGAAAATGAAAACAAAATATCCAGATCAACCAAATGAGGAAAAATTATCTTCCATTAATATACACTTCTAGAATTTCTGACTCCCTCTGTGGAAGTCATGAAGCCCAATTATATATGCTTGTCTGATAAGGCTCTTCCCAAAAAATCCTAAGAATATTTTTTATAATTGTTCTGAAAAATATAAAAGGAGTAATTTAGAGTGGGTAGATTAATTCTGTCAAAGCTCAACTATAGCAAAGTGTGAAAAACCTTACGGCATTACCTAAGAATGACTACATTCCAGTGGGAAAGACATCCTTAGTTTTCATTTCAATGTCATAAAACCACATTTACATTCTCCTAAGGACTTCATCTAACCAGTATGTTAACAAAATGTTTTTGTTTCTCTAACCAAAAAGATACATAATTTCTTGTTAATAATCACTGAAAACTTAAAAAATGTGTAATTCTATAGATTGTCAACAAATGCATAAGCAGGTAAAACAATTCTATAATTGTTTTATGTGTATTATGCGTTGTTTTAAGTATGAAAAGAAAACTTCATAACTTGCATTCCAGAGAAAATTAGCAAGGTTTGCCATTGGTTTCAATGGGAGGAGTATTCAACTCTTCATTTTTTACGTTCACTCTTGTTTTTCTTTTCATGCTTCTGTCAGAAATTCATATAAACACACATATAAAAATGTTTACATTTATAGTACTACAGGGATGTTTATGTATTCTATTATATTTCTAGAAACCATGAACAGAAAAAAGAAAATAAACTTTTCTCATTGTATTAAAATGGTATCATCAGTCAAGACAGTCTGCCAAGCCAAAAAAATAAAATTCATACCAGAAAGAAGCTCGACACTTTCTCACAGTCTTGATTAATTATCACAACCAGAAATTTAGTGGAGTTTGAATCTTTATATTAGAATGACTTTACTCAAAATCATTACATGATCTTGCCACATAAAAGCCTGGACATGATAACAGAGTGTAAAATTACTTTAGGTAACCAGAATGTGATATCTGTGGGAGAGAAGGAGCTAATTTTGGGTACAGTGACATGCTGTAGATTATGGGCATTTTCATAAGAGGTAGGAAACAAAACAATTAGGCACAGGTGAAACCTCCTCTTAAAATTTTCTTACTAATCCTTTACTTAGCAAGCCCTCACAGAAAATATGCCTATATTCAGCGGTCAGAGGTCCTGCCTCCACTATAACCAGTGACCTAACACAGCAGAATTTCCTTACCTCTGACCAGTCTAGAGCAACCCACTGTGGGGGGCAGGACTGATTGTTGCAGGGCTCTTTTTCAATGGGCCGGTGTGTTAAACAGTTGGCAGCATCCAGCGTCTCCTCCTCAGAAGGACCAATCTTTCTGATGCAGAGAACTGTCCGTGAACGCATTCCTCCATCACAGGTCTTACTGCACTCCGACCAATCCCCTATAAACCATCTGGATAGAAAACCCAGTTAGGAGACTCAGTTGATACATTTCACTAAAAGAGTTGGTAACTGCACACACCAAGAATGCAAATAGTTTAAATCACTAACCAAAGTAATTTTTAACAATACATATATTCATGGTGAAATAAAGTAGAAATTTATGGGTCTTTTTACTAAATATTTTAATTTACACCTCACTGCAATTACATCTTCCAATAATAGCACTACTTTGCATTTTTCTATAGCAGGAATTTCTATCCTAGCCTATAGTAGTTAGAAAGGAGTGTTTGAGCCTGACAAAACTGAAGCGATTTATGTAGGTTTATACCGGACTTACCTAAAATAATTTCTGTGAAAGTGGTTTGCAACTGGGAATGTTTGGGAACCATTGCTGAAAGTTACGTCACAAGTTAAAAGCCAAGATGTTTGCCTCTTTAGTATCATTACAATAAAATAATTTGATCTCAAAATTGGGCTTTTCAAGAGTTAATTCTCATCTGATTGCGAGACATTTGTAAACTTTTTAATAAAAGGCTATAGTGAAATGTAAAATATTCTCATTTTTTAAACTGAAGCACACACTAATAATACTCATAAAAACAATCATCTCAACAAACTCCTTTAAAATTTAAAGAATTGTACAACAGGTGGTAGAGGGAACTTGCAAGTCCTTCTGCGTACATAGTAGAAACCAAGAATTGTAAATAATACTAGATTGCTTTGTGCTGCTGCAGAGATTAAAGCAGCTATTAATCTGGCTGTAATGTTATATATTTCTACTTATGAGTGGTTAATGCAGCTCAATTAAATAGAAATATCTCTTCATATTGATGAGCACATTTAGTATTCAGTATTTAATATGTTGATTAGATACTCGTCTGAGTCATCCTTGTAAAGGATGAAGTTGAATTCTAGTATGCTATCACATGTTGCCAACATGCCAAAAATGCCAGGCATGTCAGTCACTGTGGATGTTCCTGGAGGTATGCCTGGAGCTGCTTCATAAGATCTGCCATTTTCTCAAGCTGCTGTCAATAAAAAGTGCTGCCATCCTCTTTTGTTACATTATGTGTAATATATCCTAATATGAAACTAGATCAACACAGAGATGGAAACAATTATGCCACATTCTGTCATTACATTCCCAGCAAAAGGAAATTAATTTGTGATTCTTCATTAAAAAACCTTATGCTTTTACCACAACAGGGAGAATCTGAAGCTCTTCAGAGCTTTCAAGAGGCTGCAGTGTTAATTTTTAATTGGTACTATGATTTGCTCAAGTGACTTTGCTCTGAGGTACCATTAATATTTATACTGTATGACAAGACAGCACTATTCATAATTCATAGAACTGTAAGAGAATTTTCTTGAAATCTGAAATGTAAGAGATACTTACTGTACTAACAAACAAAGTATTCAAAACAAACATAGTCTTCTGCTCAAAAATATCAGATATAATGTAACTGGCATTCAGTTAGAAAGAGTATAATTTTCATTGCTTTTGGTATATACCACAAGAAGGATAGACATGTGCTAATTAAAAAGGGAAATATTTGGCCAGTCCATGTAAACACCAAGTCTTACTGCATGACTTTCTATCAAAACAGTCAAACTTCTTTGGACTATCTGCTATTTGAACAGCTTCTACTAGACTACTTACAGAATCAGGAATTGAGAACCTTTCCTTAGTTTGGCACTTTGAATTCACTCTGTGGGGAACATCAGAATGGAGGCAAATATGGCTTGAACTGCTCTGACATCTTGAAGTAATACACTCTATCCATTTTCTGAGTATTGATGTCCTGACT
>VZTT01027229.1:19438-34438 GCA_013400855.1 Buphagus erythrorhynchus | reverse complement strand
CTAAAAACCAAACTTAAATACCCTTTCTGATAAGACAAGACATGAATACTAGATGAGAATTTTATATACCTTTGGTTAGCAGGATTTATTACAGATTAAGAAGACTTTTCTTTCTATGCAAAACAGATGTCCATCTTAACTGATTAATGACTTACTCAGGTGGGCAAGGCTCAGTGTTGCAGGCTCTTTGGTTTTCTGGAGGCTTACTGTCAGGGTCACAGTAATTGTTTTGTACAATGGAGCTGTCATCCAGCCTTTTACACACCACCTCTTGTTTCTGGACACCTTGGGATGAAATGAAAGACCATTAATTAATCATTCTTGCTCTTCTACTTTTCGAGTAAAATTGTATTTCACCTACTGATTATTAGTTCTACCATCCCACTTTATTTGGCTGAAGTCTACAGCAGTGAGAATTTAAATTGTCTGAATGCCCCCTAGCCACAATAATTTTTTAATTTTCCTTCGATTTTAGGCTACCCCACTCAGAGAGGAATTTAAGATTCTGTTGTTTTCTAAAATAAAGGGAACATATTTATAGATTTACTAGAAGCTTGTTTTTATTTATATATTGCACAAAATCCATTCTCTATCTGCCATCCTCTCCTAGTAAAGACACTTAAATTTCCGAAGAAAATATCATCAAATAGAATGTGGTCACATTTCAATGCAGAATTATTGTTTATGTGCTCTGGCTTAAAACCAGCAATACTGGGACACAGTGTTGCATTATCATACATTATCCTACCTTTTTTTTTCAATAAAGTAATAGAACTATAACTCATTCTGAAAGAGGCAGTTTGTGTCTCTGTTAATACTCATTTTGCCTGGCACTTCCAGTTCCTCTTTCATTGTTAACCATCAACAGGGTAATTTAGAATTCATCATTATCCACAAAACATGGTATATCACTGCCAAGGCAACATTATAAAGTAGTTTATTAAGTATATTTTCTGTTTGTTTTTTTTTAAAAAGCACTAAAGAACCACTGATATGATGACAAGTATTGTTGCAAAAAGCAATACACACCGCCTTCCTCCTCTCTTAAAAACATGCTTTAAGATGTTTGTTAGCATTAAAAAAAATGTGTATTTGCAATTCACATGCAGTTTTTATTGAACATGCATAGTTATAAAACCAAAATAATGGCATTATTTGTAATATAAAAGCTTCAAAAAGTTCTGTACCTTTCTTCAAAAGAGAAGAAATTATTTATCTTATTCCAAAGTGTGAAATGCATACAATTAAATGGGGATTAAAACCTTCTGGCTTCAAATATCTGCCAACTTTACCTTACAGCCATCTCTTAATTTTAACACATGCATAGAATCGTGAATTTGGTTGGAAGGGACCTTAAAGATCATATAGCTTCAAAACCCTGGCTGTGGGCAGGGACCCTTCCACCAGACCAGGTTGCTCAAAGACCAATCCAGCCTTGCCTTGAGCAGTACCAGGACTGGGGCATCCACAACTTCACTGGGCTCTAAACCTGCTTTCTTTCAGTTTGAAGCCATTCCCACTTGTCCTGTCATTACATGCTCTTAAAAAAAGTCCCTTTCCATCTTTTTTTGTAGGCTCCCTTTGGATACGATGCCTGCAATTAGGTCACACCTAAGCCGTCTCTTTTCTAGGCTGAACAAACCCAATTCTCTCAGCCTTCCCTTGTAGGAGGAAATAATATCCTCCTTTGGCTCTTGAAAAATAAGTGAAAGATCTAAATACATGAGAAGCTGTGACAAGATTCACTTTGAATTCTATAATCAATGCAAAAACTGCCAACAGATGATAGTAATTCGTATCAGACCCAACAACCTAAGTAGGAATATTCCTAGCAATTTTCTGCTCATATTTCACCACAATAAGAAATAGTGTTTAACAGCTCTAAACAAACATCAATGCTAGTAACATGGCATTGCTAGCTGATATACAATTCATGCTCAGTTCTGACTAATTATTTATCCTTTCTGTCACAAACTGCCTTAATTCTCTTGGTTGAATAGGCTGAATGTGGCCTTCATAATGATGTTTTCCTCAAATATATTTGGTTAAAAATAATTTAGACACACTTCAGAATAAAACATTCTAATAATGCATGCCATTCTCACAAATGTACTTATTGGATAGCATTGATATTAATTTTATATTTTAAATTAATTTCCTACTTGCATCAGACGTATTTCCTTCTAGAATTTGGCTAAAATAGACACTTTTAACAAATTCATTTTTGAGGAATTTTGTAATAAGAAAATATTCTAAATTTCTATGATCACAAAGCATCAGTGTGCTCAGATTTAAAAAAAATTGCAAGTGTGTTATTTACTAAATGATATTTAGGTAGCATATCACCTGTAAGACAGTATTCACCCTATTCACTTACAGTGAAGAATCTTTAATTGATGCCAGGAGATATATAAATCCATTTTTTTAAAAGTTCTGCAGCATCTTGTCACACAGTATATAAAATTTACATAATTGCTGTCTAATTATAATGTTGTTTATTAAAAATCTCAGAGAAAAAATAACAGATAATAACTTTTAAGACAAGAAAGACATGGAAAAAGATAGAAGTGCTGTTTTTATCCAGACAATAACTACAACTTGGTTGTGTCCTATATTGAAAAATTTTTAAATTATGAACTCTTCCCTGAGTATATGGTCTCTTCAAAAAGTAATCCAAAAAGCACAGATAAACACGTTCATTTAAACTCTGGGGGGAAATAATTACAAGCAGTTAAACAGAAACACTCTGCTTTCAAATGTACAGATTTTTAGTTTATAATAAAAGACATAAAATGTCCTCATGACTGGTCAATGCAATCCTAATAGAAAACAAAACTCCAGTGGTTTAGTGACCATAATCTCCAGAGAATTGAAATGCTTTGCAGATTTCAATTCACAAATAGTCTGCATGACTTTCAGCAGTCAAATTTTAAATTACAAGGAGCACATTTTATTCTTGAATTAAAATTGCAGGCATGTAAATGCTGTATCTATTTTTAAAAGCAATCCCAAAAATTGTGGCTTGTGATTGCAACAGTTAATTATAAAGATGCCAGTACCAATACATAGCGAATCTTGCATCACTAAAACTAGTGCATGCTGGTTAACCCAGACATACTTTCTGAGCTCACTCATCAGATCACAAGATGTTCATCTCAGAGCCAAACTTACATTTTCTTTGATGAGGAAAAGCATGTTTTATTTGCCTAGAGATAGTTTCATAATTCATCTGAGGGCATGAAAGAAAAACATAGTAGGCATCACTCTAGATGGGTTACGAGCAGCAAAGAAAACTGAACAGCAATTAATTTACTTATGATAGTAATAGTATGCTGACTATTTTATAAAAAACACCATGAATTTCTAAGACATTTAATCCATCTGGAGATGAACTCTAATAGAATGAATGAAATCCTAACTAATTTTTAGGACTACTGGCAAATTACAGATAATAAATGCCGTCATTTATTGCCATAATTAAGCATGAAAGAAATTAAAAAGGGAGTAGGCAGTTATTTGAGTTATTTTTAAATGCATAAAATATAAAAAAACCATGAATAATTACTTCTTTGCTTTGCTAGATTTTTTTAAACAATACCACCAGAAGTTCACTGCCTTATAAAGAATACTTGTGGATCTGACCAAGATTATTATTATTAACCCAAGAGTTAATAAACTATAATTCTGTGATCTACAAGTGATATAACTGCCCTTTCCTTACACTTTCCAGAATTCATTGTATTGTTTCAGTTTCTATTTCTACATATCTTTCATTTTGTGTTTCTCATTAAATAATATTCAGGTCTGTAAAGAAAATCTTCTGTTGTAGCCATTGATTTTTTTCTGATTTCCCTATATTCTCTTCTTTCCCACTCCACTCTCTATAGATAACTTAGCACTGTACATTCCAGTATTCTCTGGCATTGCTTTCATATTAGTCTTGTCCAAGTTTGCCCCTGGCTATAAAGACCTACCTATATGACGTAATAACAAACTTTTATTCTGAAAACCCTTGCCTCAGAATAGAGGAGTTATTAGTGTACTTTCAGGGAAAAAAGGAATTAATATGAAGAATACATGCAGATCAGCTTTACATAATATTCCCAGGAAAAAAAAAGAACTAGTTCAGATACTATAAATTTGTATTGTAAAGGAAAATTTTTCAATACAGAATATATAGGTTCTAGTGAACAAAAAGAAGAGCTGAAATTCTGGATCCTCAAGCCTAAGAAAAATACTGATTCTAAAAATCAATGAAATTATATTCTCATCCTACATATGAGCATAGGAATCCTAGATAAATAAGAGCTGTCTGTCATCAAGCAAGCCTTTTTAACTATATGGCAAATCTGAAGTACCTCTTTTTAGGAAAAAAGAATTGAAACTATCAAAATAGATCTCAGACTTTGGAGACTTGGTTTCTTCTTGATTCCTTGTACAGAGAGCATCAAGGTCAGTGGCAGAAAAACTATATGTACTTTTCTCCTTTAACATAAGTGACACTAAAAATACACAGTTTACAATCTCTCATAGAATGGGTCAGGTTAGAAGGCATCACAGTGGCTCATCTGGCTCAAACTCCCTGGTCAAGCAGGGACAGCCTGGAGCACATGGCACAGGATTGTGTCCAGGCAGTTCTTGAGTATCTCCAGTGAGGGAGACTCCACAGCCTCTATGGGCAATCTGTTCCAGTGCATGGCCACCTGCACAGTAAAGTTCTTCCTCATGCCAGGTGGAACTTCCTGGGCATCAGTGTCTGCCTCTTCCATCGCCTCTTGTTCCATTGGTTGGCACCACTGAGAAGAGTCTGTATCCACCCTTTTGGCAGCATCCACCAGGAGCTCCATGTCTCTCTTGTCCTGAGGAGCCCAGAACTGGACACAGCACTCCAGGTGAGGCCTCACCAGGGCTGAGTACAGGGCAGGATCACCTCCCTTCACCTGCTGGCAATGCTCTTCCTAATGCCCCCCAGGATCCCATTGGCCTTCTTGGCCACCAGGACATGCTGCTGGCTCATGGACAGCTTGTTGTCCACCAGGATCCCCAGGTCCTTCTCTGCAGAGCTGCTCCCCAGCAGGTCAGCCCCAGGCTGTGCTGGTGCCTGGGCTTGTTCCTCCCCGGGTGCAGGATGCTGCATTTCATTCAGATGGTTCTTCTTTGCCTGTCTTTCCATCCTGTCGAGGTCCTTCTGAAGGGATGCACAACACTCTAGGATGTTGGTCACTGCTCTCAGCTCTATGTCCTCAGTGAATGTGCTGAGGAGGCAACTGCCCTTCAAGTCATTGATGAATAAGTTAAATAAAAATGGACCCAGTATTGAACCTTGGGTGACACCACCAGTGCCAGGCCTCCAACTAGACCCTCTGCCACCAATTGTGACCCTCTGGGATCTGCCATCCACCTCATTGGCTGTTCATCCAGTTCACATCTCCCGAGTTTGCTTGTGGGAATGTTGTGAAATGGTATTGAAAGCCTTGCTTAAGTTGAGGCAGACAATACCCACTGCTGTCCCCTCACCCATCCAGGTAGCTCTTTCATTGTAGAAGGCAATCAAACACCTGATTACTTTAGCGAACCCATGCTGACTATTCCTGATCACCTTCTTGTCCACCATATGGACAGAGATGGCCTCCAAAATGAGGTGCTCCATCCCCTTCCCAAGGATCAAGATGAGGCTGACTGGCTCATAGCTCCCTGGGTCCTATTTCTTGCCCATTTTGAAAACTGGGGTGACATTTCCTTTCTTGTAGTCCTCAGCATCTCTCCTGATCCTCATGATCTTTCAAAGGTGATCATGAGCAGCCTCATTATGGTGTACACCAGCTCTCTCATCACTAGTGGATTCATCCCATCAGGGCTCATGGACTTGAGTAGGTCTGTCTAGTTGTTTCAGACCAAATCCTCCTTCACTAAGGAAATGTCTTCCTTCCAACATTCCTTCACCCTGGTCTTCTCAGTCAGGGATCCCTGAGGCCCAGTCTTGTCAGTGAAGACTGATGCAAAAGCACTCCGTAACTCAGAAACTTTCCCCTCTCATCTTCCTCTCTTACTGTCCCCATTTAATAATGAGCCCACATTATCTTTTTTTTTTATTATGTATTTTGTTATTGATATATTTGAAAAGACCCTTTTCGCTTGACAACCTTCCTTAGCCAAGTTTAAGTCTAGCTAGGCACTGGCCTCCACAGTCTCATTTGTATTTACCCTAACCACCTCTTTATATTCACTCCAGGTGGCCTGACCCTGCTTCCATCTCCTGTGTATTTCCTGCTTATACTTGAGTAATGACAGTAGTCTTCATTCATCCCTTATCAGAGGTCTCTTGCGCCATTGGCCCAATTTCTTTCTCATTGTGATGCATTGTTCCTGAGCCCAGAGTAAGTGATCCTTGAATATGAATCCACCCTTCTGGACCCCTCTTCCCTTCAGGGCCTTCCCATGAGATTCTTCCAAAAAGATCCCTAATGAGGTTAAAGTTAGCTCTCCTAAAGTCCATGGTAATAATTTTTCTTGCCATCCCACTACCCGCTTCAATACAGAATCCTACAATCTCATGGTCACTACAGCCTCCCATATAAGATTTTCTTCTGCCTTTTAGAGGCAATCTAAACATGTAACTGTTTCTTTCATGAACTCTAACTTACCTCCTAGATCATTCTATTGAGAATACAGAGGGACAGGATGTATAATGTCTACTGTAAAGAGCTCATTGATTTCAGATGCCAGGATCAATTTTCACATGAGATGACGAAATTTCCTTGAATGCTTCAGAGATCAGAAACTCCAGAGGGCTACGCATACAATAATGAACTCATAATTAGCAAGTATGAGTGTAATACATGCTTTCAGTTGCTTAATACCATGAGAAAGACACAGAGGAGGCAGGAATGGAATCCAGAGCTCTGGCATTGTATTGAACTGTCATAAACAGGAAACCTTTTTTCTCCTTCCTATGATTCCACTTACTGTGCTCTTCCTATTCTTCAAAGCCAAGACAGGCCCTAAAAGATGTCCTGTTTGAAAAGGTAAAGCGTTTTTATTGTTCTGATTTGACTTCTCAGCACAGCAGAGATGAACATAGTATAGAAATCCAGTGGAAAAGACAGCATGTTACAATTCAGTCAAATATTGTAGGTTTCTCCCAGCTCTTAGCTTGTTCCTTGATTCCTGACTGCTCTAGTCACCGTTCTCCAAGATAAGGCATACTAGCAGGTCTAGGAAGAGCTGAATGCAGTGGATTGCTCTCAAAACACTATGAAGAAGAAACAGCACAAAAAATCAGACACTTCTGCAATATACAGTACTCCAAAACTATTTAAACTTTGCACTGCCACAATGTCTTTATGCTCTGCTTCATGACACTCAACACATATGCTCAAGTTCACTTTGGTAACTGCATAAAGTAATACCCATTTGTTTTAAGAGTCACTAAGCAATTAAGAAATGCTTAAGTCACTAAGTCATTAAGCAATGCAGATACAGATAAACTGATATAGGAAGAACTAGACTTAAGCAGTGTTGAGTGGACATAAGGTAGCCTGTTAAAATTGTCCCTGGTCAATTACTCTCTATTTAATAGAATATTTATATTAGCTGAATTTTCCAGTTAAAGTCTCTGTCTCTTCAACCTTTGTCTCCCTTTTCTTTTTTCCTGACTCAGCTCCTCTTTAAAATTGTGTCTTTTTTGGGCATACGGTGAAAGGTGTTTCATAAACTGAGGGAAATAGCAAGTTCTCTCATGGAGAAAGCAGATATATATTTTAATATGGATTATAGCTTAAATGAAGTATATGTTTATGAGTACAGTACTACCTAAATCAATGGGAGTTTTCCCAGGACTTCAGAAAGATTGTTACCTCATTACCGTCACAAAAAGTGGGATCTCACAATACCTTTAAGGTTCTGATAATTGGAACTTACTTTCCCCATGAGCTAGGCACTTCTCTTCTTTATACTTCTCCTTTAAAATGTTTTTCTTGCTGCCACACTTATTGTTATTAAAACTGTACTTAAAAATCAATCTGTCACCCAGGAATCCAACAAATTAATAATAAAAATATTGGAGAAAGTTGGCATCCTTCTCTATTTTGTTCCAAGACTTTCTCTAGTGGCACAGAAAAGAATTTATGCTATTCTTTGTGTATTATGTATGGCTAGACTGTATTTAAACTGCATACAACTAGTAACAACCACAGCAGCTTCCAGAAGAAAGGTGAGTCATGATGAATACCTCACAAAGACAGAAAAAAAAAAAAGAAAGCAACAAGTCCAAAGGTTCTTTTAAAAAAATATGGTGTCTTCTTCTTGATAAGGGCTGTCCACAGTGCCGTAGAAACTGAAATTCTGAGATGTATTTAAAGCGCTCTCCCATGTCTTCTAGAATAGAGGCATGTTGGGGAGATGATTCATTCAGTCTCCAGAGAGAAGAAAGATACTGTTCACACAGCACTTCTACTCACCAGTTCTTGTAGCAGCAATGGTGTTGGCTTTGAAGGAAGCCAACTGTCCTGCTCTCCCAGCCAGAGGTAAAGAATTGCATTGGTGGCCACTAGAGGGAGGATTAGGAATATAGTAAGTTGTCGGCAAAAGCCACCCATGATGAACCACATGGGACAACCTACAAATCCCCCACTGCTGCCCAAGGGCAACAATTCTCAGATAATGCTACGGGCTGGCAAGTTAAATCCAATTGTCATCATCTTCTACAGAGGAGCTGCCATTGTGCATCCTAAGCTTTGGTGGCTGGAGGATAGGAGGGCTGCTAGGAATGTGTGAAGCACATATACAAACACACAAAGACACATCTCTTTATTTACAGATGCCTATTTTGCCTTCTCACTTTTGATCTCCTTACTTAAAACTTCTGATGTCCTTTATCAACAAAGCTTCTGGGAAAAACAAACATACCAGCTTCAAGAGAGTCTCAGAAGTACCAGCAGAGAGACACTGTGCCAAGATACACTGTATTTAACAAAAAGATCTGAACATATTAAAGGTACTTGAAAACAACAAAATCCACTGTGATTAAAATAAATGTTCATTAAGATCTGAGGCATACCTGAAAGAAACGTTTTCAATTAGTCACCTAGATAATTATACAGTGAAGTGCATCTTGCAGTTCAGTTTACCCTGTAGCTTGACTGGAGTCTTACCTCCTGCACAAGTGGCAGAACATTCTGACCAAGGCAGATGATTCCATGCAAAGCCAACCTCATTGTCTCCACTGCCAGTGCGAGAGATCGGAACATTGAATTTATATTTTATCCCCAAATTCTGTTCCTGCAGCAGAATCTGTAGTTAAAAACAACTGGTTATACCATTAAAGCAGGCAAGTGGAGGGCAAACACGGTGACATTTATTCTAGGCATGAGTTATGTTCTCTTGAATGGGAAGAAAGTAATAAAGGAAGTCACAGTATTTCTTTTTAGATATTCCCCCAAAAAATCTGTACTAACTCTTAAAACATATACAAAAGAAAAGTATTATTGCGAGCTTTATTTTCTTTCTCCCTTAACACAACTTCATTATTTCTGACAATTACTTATTCCTGACAAAATTTCATAATTTTACTAGTTTCATAAATTTTATAAATTTTGCTAGTTTTCATAAAATTAATGTCTTCATGGAAAATAACTTGAGACCTGAGTAATTATGGAAGGTCAAAGATGGAAAAGCACATTACTGTAGAAACATGCAGCAGTTCTGACTGAAGTCCTGTGAGGAGCACAATCCACATAGTTTTGAACCTATATCTCCTTTTGTTAGCACTTCTAGTGACTACAGTACAGTACATTACTTCTAGTAATAATAGTAACACCAACAGACTGTTGCTGAGGCCATTGTTTTCCCCTAATGCAATAGCCAACAGCATAAGCTTGGTGGAATCACACGTGTGATTACTTAAAAAGAATGACAAAACTCTCGCTGCAGCCACACCACTGCAGGCAATGTAGACAAAAGCACTACAATCACCATGAATTTTTGTCTACCCTCACTGTTGAACTGCACTTCTACATATTACCTATCCAACACTAGCCTTTGACTCTTTAATAAACTTTTTTTTTTTTCATTGCTAATAGCACAAAATCAAGTTAGATGCAGCAATCTGACTCAACTTAGAGCTACTTTCAACCATTTCTACTTTGTCTTACATTTTGCAGAGGCACATCTGCCTACCTCCACATGGTAAAAGAGCAGAGAACTTTCAGAAAGAAAGTCAGTGACACAAACTGAATGAAAGAAGGCACTAAAATTGTGTAACTTATTCTGTATGGACTGTCTAGTTTATACACAGCTACAGAAGAAAAAAAGATTATTCAAGTGTTTGAAAACAATGCCTAAAATGTGGATACAATTATGCAACAATTATTCTCTACAAAAAATATCCTATCTGGTTCAAGTAATCACTGAACTGCAAATCTGGCATCTGACAGAATACACTGGGAAAATATCAGCTTGCTCTCATACTCCTCTTCAACATATTAGTGGAACAGCAGGCTCACTATTTCCTGTTGTCAGAGATGGCACCAGGATCCTGGTCATATCTTCTGTTACATTCTCATACTTTATAAAATCTTTTCAGAGCAATGTATGTCACAGTAACATACTTTAACATGGGTCATACCATTATATTCATTCTGTGGTAAGGCAACATATAAATGTCACACTCAGGCCATGCTTAAAACTAGTGAAATGTACAGAACCCTCAGAGACTGTCAAGTGTCAGCAGTATGCAGAGATATGATACATGGCCCATTCACAATTTTCACTACCATTATTGTGAATCACATTTACAAAGATATGGTTCATTTTCTGTGAGATTTCCTGGTGCTCTTCTGATTTTATCACCATTTCATCACAATATTTACCAGTCAGTCTTGAAATGTAGGAAACGTGTGTTAAAACAGTCACACAAAGTCCCAGCTACACAAGCTGTATACTGTTTGTACACTCAACCTATTTTAATTTCATTCATGGAATTGTCTTTTCTCAGAACACAAATACATATTTCAAATTTAAGAAATATATTTATTATAACTTTACCATGACTATGAGGTTTTCTGAAGTAGGGCCTAGTGCGTCCAAAGACTCTGGTTCATCTGTTGGCCTCTTGTAATGAAAAGCTGTTCCAGCAACATCAAACTTTCTTGGCCAGTCAATAGTCCAGGCACCATTAATATAGTAGTCATCCTCTTCGGATTTTAAAGCTTAAAAAAAAATACAAGCCACCTAAAAATTGGAAGCAGCATTTATAATGGAGAAGCCATTGTAAAGTAATCTACTAATCTGTTAGAAGTATGTAGCTTCAGCTGTATATCACTATTCAAGCAATATAAAGCCTTTTCTTTAGCCCTGGTGAAAACATCTCTCATGTAAATCAATTTTGCTTCTGCAATAATCTTCAAGGTGCAGATTATTGTGCAGATTTCAACAAGCAGATTCTGCATGAAATAAACCAGAATGCTTCATCCAACTTGCAATATATCTTCAACTTTAAAACTGACTCCATATGCAATGTATTCTGAACTACATGAGATACATACACATCTGAAATGTATAATCAATTATCAACCTCATCTTTAGATTAAGAATCTGGGGCACGGGGTAAGTATCACAGACAATGTGCAGAGGAAAAAGAGAGAAGAGACATTGAGTCTGACACATGGTACCAGTCAGCTGTTGTTTTGTTGCCTATATGNCTTTTACATTGTTTTGAGTGTGGAACATGGCCTCATTCTGCCAAGACCTTTGACTTAGAGTTAGTTCAAATTAATTTCATTGTGTGACTGAAATTGATTTCTAGAAAGGCACATGAAAGAGGTGAAGAAAAATGACTCCAACTCCTCAAAATTCTAGATATTTTATTTATTTATTTATTTAAAATAGATAATGTTTTTAAAGGAAGAATGATGGTTGGAGCCCCATAGTCAAAGAGTATGTCATTTTTCACTGAGACAAACAACTGATTTTACTGGATAGGGGAAAACTTTACCTCATAATGCTAAGGAGTAAGAGAATTTCAGCTATCTGACATTTTACTCTCAACTTAGTGTGTGTGGACAGTTGGTTTACCTTAAACAATTTGGAAAAATGCCTCAGTGATGCTTAAGTTGTCTAAAACAGATTAGAGAGCATTCATGTGAGCAGGAGATAGTGAGAGAGGCAGTACTGTTCTACTTATTCAGCAGAAATTAGCAACCATTTTCATTAGGACCATAAGGTCTGAAAATTAACATACATATGCTATGTATCTTAAACTAATATACATCCAGAAGCAAAGCTGTTAATTTTTTTACCCTGACTGCCAAAGAAAAATGCATTTTCATTCTCCAAGTACATTTACCTAATGTCAGTTATTATGCACAGGTGAAGGCCACAGTTGTGAACAGCAGTCCGGTAATTACATGACAGTAATTATGCAATGGCATAATGCTAGTAGCATATGAGACAGAAAGTTCATGTTTGTAATCAAATGAGAACCTGAAATGCAGGAAGCTCACAGAAAGTTAGCATAAGAGGAATATAAAGCCAGGTGTCACCCTGGATCAAGCTATTTAAGGGAAGATAACAGTGCTACTAATTATGCAGTTTTTTCTGCAGCTCTGAACCTAGACAGTTTTGTTGCTTCTGGGTTATCTATTGGAGAAATCAGTTAAAATATTGCACTGTTTGTGCAGCTGCAGAAATGGGCTTTTGACCAATTTTGTCACATAACTAGGAGTGACACTGGTGAAAAAATGATCAGCCAGATCAAGGTGAGAGAGGACAAGTGCTAACTGAGCTAATTGAATTGTCTAACTGGACTCCAAACTTGAGGTAATGAATTTCGAAGGAACTGCATTTCAGTTTAAGGAACTATGAGATGTTTGCTGTGAGTTAGTTTGAAAGCCTTAGTGTGAACAAAGGAGCCAGTGTGACAACTACAGAGGAAGAGGGTTTTATTTTTTAGAATAGCTTGGGTGGGAAAGGACCTTTAAAGGTTATCTAGTCCAACTCCCCACAAGAAGCCGGGACATCTCCAACTAGCACAGGTTGACTACTACAAAACTGAGAAGGTTTAGTATACTTTCAAATGGAGAAATTGATTTCTTAGACTGTGATCACATATTTGGCAGCACTGCACATAACATATGTTAATGTGTGTAAATGGTTATTTTCAGCAGAACCAGTTCTCTAATCTTGTTCACAGTGTGGCCACACAAAGACCTGTCCTGGGACAAGAGAGGGAACTCCATAAAGAAGGAGAAGGAGCTGTGAAGCTGACACTGCCACTAAAGAAACAGCCATAAAACAATATCCTTGGCTTATGCATTTTAACATAATAAAATCATTTTAGCTACCAATTCTGATTGACTAGTACCTTTCAGGGAGCAGACAAACCAAAGCCCTCCTTTCCCCAGAAACTGGCTATCCTAAAACAGAGATCTGGTTCACACTCACTGAACAAAATACCCCATAAGCTATAATGGATATAATGGCACTTTTGAAAGCTGGAAACAAGAAACTAGTAAAGGAGAGGAAGACCCCATTTTGTAGTCAGGCCTTTGTGGCATGAAACAAGGTAATAAGGAGAGAGCCTAAAAACCCAGGAATCCCTTGAAATTGTGATAAGTACATTTAAAAAGTGTTTATGCACCACTTTACATTTTTAGAACTGTGGCCAGATTAAATACCAATGATGTTGTATGTATTTCCTATTTAAACAAAAAAATTTGCATTTTTTGCTTACTTTATTCAGATGGTGCCAGTCAAAATGCTTTTCCAGATTTTTCTCCTCTGCTCTATTCTTAGAGAGGAATAACAATCAATTGTAGCAGAATCTTTGTTCTGTTTTTCTGCTGTCCATTAAAGAGGTCTTGGCAGAAAACAAGCATGACAGGCTACATAGCATAACTCCCTCGCACCACCTCTACTTGAAACCTCAGCACAGGACAGGGAAGCAAACTTACATGTGGTATATTTTGCCATGGGGGAGGGGCCTTGGGGAGCATGATACTGAAAGAATAGTAACCACTCAATTGCTGGTAGTGTTATTAATCCTGCAGAATGGAGAGAGGTTGACTATCTGCTGAATTACAGAAAGGTGGGGGCAGGCAGAAAGAAAGGTAGGTATTCAGCAGTAAAAGGTGCCATTACTGTCAATATAATCCACTTAGGAATATATGTTCTGATGAAGATAATTGCCTTTCTAATTTATACCCACAGACACTACAATCCTTTCCAACATGTTAGTGTTATTTACCAAGTACATGGACCAAAGGTTGAAAGAAGTAGCCTCAGCAGCTGCTTTACAGCTTAAACAAGTAATAGCTTTTGCTAGTGTTAATTTCTTAGTTTGCTGTACAACTAATCAGCTCTCTAATCTATTTCTGACTAACAAATTGGTGTTCTTGTACCACTGTCAACTGACTGCTATGCAAACCAAGGTACATAAATTTTCAGCAACGCACGTTGCCTTGAGTTTGACTAAGTCAGATTTGTAAATATCAGTATTAAAAAACCAGAAAGCACACTTAGCAGTCTCTAGAGAAATGAGTAAGAATCTGGGAATCTGAATTTAATTCTATGCTTTATAGTAGGCTCCCTGAATGATTTCAATTATCACATAACTTTTCTGCACTTAATTTTCTTACCTACAAACCAGGAATGGTTTCTAGTATCTACAATGCAGCAACACTGTATAATTGATACATTAAATTCTGTTGAAGTAGAGACAGAATTGTTAGCATTTAAGTAATTATGCTGCTGATGAAATAAAATCGTATTTTAAAACAATTTAATCCCCCAAGAGACTTTCCAGGTGGAAGACACTACTTCACAGTGGGACACGAGATTATTTGAGCTTCAATTCCTTGTTACCAAGTATTTTATTTCCTCATATTGAGCATTGTTTCCTCATACGCTTCAGTTCAAGTCTAACACTTTAACTATAGTGAAGTTGGCATGATTTTGCGCTGAAAGGACAAGGAGGAAATATGTGGTGTATTTCAATAACTCCAT